>BGPR01024584.1:0-17755 GCA_013235015.1 Araneus ventricosus | reverse complement strand
TTTTGTTACAAGAGTGGAAAATTATCAAGATCAACCATAAACCAATCGAAGCATTTCATTCTAAAATGCAATTGTTTAAAACTTTCTTTATCTGTAAATCTCTGTTATCTTCATTAACTAAGTCCTAAAATTAAGATCGTGAAACTGAGAAAATGTCCACTTTTTTCAGACAACTAGCAGGAGTCTTCTCCCCTCAACATTCTGTTTGATATTCCCTATAAAATTATTGCATGCATACCCACTCTAAGAATTTGTTTTATACTCAGTACTCTAAAATAAACTCTCCATTAGTGCAACAAAGAAGTAATCTCGAGATTACGGACTGCAAAAAGCCCTTTTTATTATATACTAGCAGTACGCGCACGGCGTTGCCCGTGGAATCAGGACTTTAACAAAATTAAAAAAAAAAAAAAAAGAACCGCCCACAATGACATGAAAAAGTTTTGAAAACAAAATCAAAACAAAAGATACACATTTTTTGATTTTCCTGCTTATTTTTTTTTCAGGCTACAGTACAGAGTACGTTAATTCAAAACAATATTACAAAATTGGAACGTGAAAATGATTATTATACAGCAAGCAAAATATAAATCAAATCCGAAAATAATAATCGAAGTAATTCATTCAGGTGAAGGTCATGACGTATCCTACGCGTCCGCCAATCAAAATTGGCATCAACGCGTTCCGAAGAAGTGCCGCTTTTGGAACTCGATCGAGAAAAATAACTCGCAACGGCCCAGAAAAAAATTAATTTTAAAAAAAGGATAAAAGATATTTTAACCATTCTTGTTTTAAATCCGACAGAACCGTTCTAGTTATAAGATAAAAAAAAATTGAAAATAATAGTGTTATTAGAAAGTCGGATGCAGCAAATTTAGAATCAAAACCAACATTTAGACGGCAAAACTGACTGATTTTTAAAAAATTCTCAAAATTCAGTAATTTACGATAGAAATTCAAAACTAACTTCATTAGAACGGAAATCGCGTGTTCTTTCCGATGGTCTATCTATTTTTGTCGTACAATTATTCGAAACCATTCTATTGAGAAATTAGTGCGAAAAATCAACCAAAACAACACAAAACATTAAATAAAAAAATTTCTAGATTAAAATTTAAAATTTCGGCTTCGAGGTGCATTCAGCCACCATTGCGACTACCTGTGTACCAAATTTCATGGCTGTAAGTGCGATAGATTCGTCTGGACATCGCAGACAAACACATACACACGCACACAAACATTGCCTTTTATAAGTATAGAAGAAAGCGAATTGAAACTTAATTATGGAATAACAAGAATTTGCTTCGATGGAATCAATTCAAGTGCGGTCACAGTCACACAACAAACTGCGCAGAACGACAGACAGCTACATATTTAAAATAACTGATAAAATCGAAGGACCAGTCCCCAGCCTCCAACCACTGAACCTATTTCGACAATTTTTGTTAACATTAAGCATTCGCAATCCATTAAAGCAAATAAAATAATTTGCTTCGATGGAATAAATTCAACTGCGGTCACAGTCACACAAAAAACAGCATGTCGTCTAATACCACGAAACCGCGCATTGTACCGTGAGTGCTATACATCATTTATTCCTTCAGCACGATGGATTTTAAAGTGAAATTGGCGTGGCGCTCTTGACGTGTGTCACGTGACAGTGAATTCTTTCCATTAAAGATAAATATCATTTTAAAACAAACAACTAAGGCGTGTGATGCATTATCAATCAAGATAAGAAACACGTGGTCAACACCTACCTTGTTCGCAGTGCTTTCCCGCGTATCCTGCCGGACACTTGCACTTGCCGGTGTCAGGTGCGCACTGTCCGGCGTTCAGGCAGTTGCAGCGGCCGGAGCAGCGCTCGCCGAACCAGCCGGGGGGACAGGCTGGAGGAAAATTGTTTCTGATTAGAACACTTATTTCACAGATTTGGAGACGAAGTGGGTTATTTCCTAAGTAATGGTCTTTACGAAAAGATAAGCATAGACAGGGTGCCCACACTTAGCTATTGGACACACCCCACATTAGCTATTGGACCCATCGTGGTCCAATAACTAATTTCTAAACCGTTAGAAATAGACATATAGTTCCAATTGTAAAAATGCTTTAAATGAATGGAAGAATTAAATTTTATGTTTTTTGAGTCACTAAATATATTTCTGAAAATGTTACGAATCCTAATTTTTTATACGGTCCCCCGGTCCTATCATTCATATTTATTAAAATATTCTTCACACACTAACATTTTAAACACAAAAAAAATCCCACTCTTCTGCGATTAAAACTAACCAAGTTTTGGAGCTTTGAATTTCATAATTTTAAACCAATCAGCGGCCTTGACGAATAAATGTTACGCACTGATTGGTGGTTCGTCTTCGAGGCGGCTATTGAAATGATGTAAAGTGCTCTAAGTCAGCTATGTTCAAAGCTCCATAACTCGGTCAGTTTTAGTCGCAGAAGAGTGGCACTTTTTTTTTCTCTAAAATGTTAGTGTGTGAAGAATATTTTACTAAATATGACTGATAGAACCGGGGGACCGTATAAAAAATTAGAATTCGTAACTTTTTCAGAAATATATTTATAGACTCAAAAAACTTAAAAGATAATTCTTCCTCTCATTTAAAGCATCTTTTCCAGGTGATCGCACCTATTTTATGGAACATTTACATTAATCAGATTTTAACTAAAAATAATGACACTTTTTATACTCAAGCTTTCGCCGACGACCTGGCACTGATAGTCAGCGGCAGAAGGGCCAGGGACCTGGAATTTAACACAAACGTTGCCCTGGCTCAAATCGCACAGACCTTATATGACTTAAAACTTGCGCTATCCGTGGAGAAGTGCCAGGCGTTGGTGATTCGTAGCATTAGCTCTCAGAAATTTTCAAAAAGGAACTCCACTGTCCTGAATCGGAAGCCTACCTTCAAAATTAATAATTACTCTATTAAAGTGACAGACAGCCTTAAAATCTTGGGGATAGTCCTCGATAATAAATTCACTTGGTCCGCCCGCATTTTAACCCTTTACGACAAAACATTATTTTTAACTAGTAATTTAAATCGCGTTATCAAATCCGACTGGAGCCTGAACAAAAATCTACTGAAAGTATGGTATTTTACCGTTATAGAGAAGGCCCTGCTCTATGGCGCTAGTGACTGGGGCGGGGCCCTTACCAAAACACAAATTCTCAGGCTCCATTCCATTCAAAGAATCTTTTTACTTCGTTTTACACGGGCTTACCGAACAACATCTACAAATGTTTTAAATGCCCTGACCGGAATTCCCCCCCTTCATGTGGTTGCGAAAACCGAATATATCAAGTTCCAGATCTGGGCTAGGCACTCCAATGATTATAATCATATAACAGGCAACATTCAACTCGACTGATTAATAACATACCATCAAACATGAAATGTATTTCACTTAACAGCAATATACCGGATGCAGACTATGAGGTGTACACGGACGGGTCCAGAATCGATAATGAAACTGGATTCGCCGTGTGCATCCTCCAAAATACTATTAATATCGAAAACCATCTCTTTAGACTTAAGAATTTCAAGCAGAATTAGCAGCTATTCATAGGGCGGCCATTTGGGCCGCCGAAAAGAACACTACAGTAAACATTTACACAGATAGCCTTTCTTCTATTGCCGCACTTAAGAGTGCCAGTTCCAGATCTGGTTTCGTTAACAATATCAAAAAACACTTATCTCAGCTTAAACATCTGGTCGGCCTGTCTTGGGTTAAAGCTCATATAGGAATTCAAGGTAATGAGTTGGCCGACCAGCAAGCCAAATTAGCAACCACCACGGGGGTAGACATAGACATTCCTGCTCCTCGTGCCTTTATTAAAAGAACACTACAAACTTACATGATCAATGAGTGGAACGAGTATTGGAGGCAATACGACTCAGACTCCGGAGCCAGGGTCAGGGAATATTTATCAAGTGTAAGCCCAAAATTTTTAACTCACAATAGGTTTTTAATCTTCTTTTTAAGTGGGCATGGACCATTTCCACAATACTTATGTCGCTTTAAATTCTTGGGCTCCCCCTTGAGCGTCTGTGGGGAGGTGGGCGATGCAGACCACTACACCTTTTGCTGCTGTGGCCGCGGTGGCCTAGTGGTAAGGTCTCGACCTCGGGACCGGAGGGTCGCAGGTTCGAAACCCGATTCCACTGAAGATCCGCCGTGTATGGGGCCTGTTGCACGCTAAATCATACGTAGTGGCCAAACGTCCTCCCGTTGGTGTGGCGCGGAAGCTTGGAGAGGGGGGTGCCAGCTCAGGTGTCGTCCTCGTCATCTGACCGTGGTTCAAAATTACGAGGTCCGTCCCTAAATAGCCCTCGTGTTGCTTCAAAACGGGACGTTAATATAACCTAACCTAACCTAACCTTTTGCTGCTCGCTCACCCAAAACTTTCATTTACTTAAACCCGCAGACGCTCATAAAAAAGTTTGGCTACAAAACTTAATTAATAACCCTCAGGCTCTTAATAAATTGAAGGAGGTTTTCAGGATCAGTGGAGAGGTTTGCGATTCACTGACCCAAACTGTGTGAACAATTTTCTTTTTAGCTTTTTTAATTTTTTCTATACTTAAATTTTTATTCCTTTTGCCCCACTTTTATGGATCGTGTTTTTACTTGCTTGGTTTCTTTTACTGTTTCAATTATTTTTATTTATCTGTTAGACCGTCGACTTTGTTTGAGGCTGAGTCCTTTTGCGTCTCGCTTTGATCTGTCGATTGTATTGCTTGTTCTTTCGCTGTTATTCGGTTTATCTTTGGGTGACCGAGAATGGCGCTAACGGATTATTTTTATTTGTCGACCTTGTCTTCCTTTATATTCTTGATCCTTGCTTTTCATCTTGTTAATTGATCTTTTTAATTGATTTCTTTTGAGCTTTTTGCTTTGTATTTTAGCTTTTAAAAGTGGGCTTGTTTTGTTACTTTCCTTGACTTTGTTCACTCTGCTTGCGTCAAATTTTACCCTTTGGAGCTTTGGAGGACTTTTTAACTTTTAAATTTTTAAACTTGTTTGTTGCTCGCCGTTGTTGGATCTTTTAATACTAAAGTCTTGTTGTTCTCTTAGTATGTGCCTTCAACTTTCACGATGGGGTTCTTGCTCTACTTATAGGGAGTGCTGCCGGGAGGAGTGAGCTAAGTAGGTCGGGAGTGTATTCTCCTGGTAGGGCCACCCAAGGCGTGAAGGTCACTCCACAATTCCCGGTCAGCACTGGGCCCTATTCGTGAATTTGTTTTCGAGGGCTGTTCTGTACTTTATACTTTGTTTTTTGTAGTATTTTACTTTATTTTATGTATTTTTATATGTATAATAACTTTTTTTAATAAATTTTTAGACTTTTTAAATGCTTTTACCCCACTGCTCTCCCATCCCGATTCTTATGCCGTAGTTGGTTATATGGTCAGGGCAGGATTTTGTCAAAATTTTTATTGCTCTTCCCGATCAAGATATTAAAAATAGTGTGTGACGCGTTTCTCCAAAATTATGAAACTCCGAGATGGAATTTTTTAAAATTTCTTTTTAATTCCCTGTTTTCATCGACCAAATTTTAAATTCTTATTTATGCTGACTTTCAAACTTCTAAATTTTATTGATTATTATGCTCCTTGGTGGGGCTATCGACGACTTCTAGCCGTCACGGGTTTATTCCCGTTTGGCGCTTTCTTTTTATTTATTTATTGGACTACTTTCTTTGATTTTAATTATTTTACATTTGACTAGAGCTCAGTTTTTGTGTGTTGTGGGTTTTGTGCTTGTGTGGTGTGTTTTTTTAAATAATTTTAATTTGATTGTAAATTTTTAAATTGTAAATTTTAGTTGTGTGAGTAGTTAGATAATAAGAGTTCTGGGGCACCGGGAGGCGGGAGGACCACTCCCTTATCCCCTCCCGACTTTCCCCCTACCCGACTTTCAGCCGAGTCGAGATAAGGAATTTGCTTGAACTTTAACTCCTCTTAGATTAGACAAGAATTATGATAAGGAATTTATTTTTATTTTCGGACTTTGAAAATTTTTGGGGAACTTTAAATTTTCTCGGCTTATTTCTTTTACAAAAGTTTGATTTTAGTGGCTTAGATTTTTTTTTCCCACAACGTCCTTTCACAGATTTACATCAATTCAATCATAACTTATCATGCGTGCATTAAAATAAAATATTTAAATATAAAATAAACATAATAATTTGATACTTACAATCTTAATTTCACTTTTTTTTTCTGTTTTTAGAGACTTTGAATTTTCTCAGCTTTTGAACAGAATTTCATCAATTAGAGTTAAACTTTCAATCTTATTCTATTTTTTGACATGCTCATTTTTCTTTTTTCGTTATCGAATAACGTTTTTCATTTGTTTTCAGGAAAATTTCAAAACTTGCGCATTTTCTGTTCTTAAATAACAAAAAGTTTACTTAGTCGCTAATTCTCATAAAATCTGTTTCTTAATTAAATCAGTTTTATAAGAATAATTCTTCGAATGATCCAACTTGGATTTATTTTTCTTTCATCATTCAACTTTCCTCTTTGCTTCAAGCTTATTTTTCCACTAACAAACACAATTTTAGAATATTCTAACAATAACATACAAGAGCACTAAAAATCACTTAGTTTGAATAAGTCAAATTAAAATTCCGTTTTCAACTGTTTCAGGAATATCAAAACGTTAAACTCTCTTAAAGTTAAATGGAACATCGACGAAATAGCTTCATTATTACTAACCATTAAAGATCACTTCTTTTCTGTTGAACATATAACTTATCTATAAAGACATTGCAATTTACTTCGAATGACGCTAAAAAGGTTACATTAAACGTCACAAATGCATTGATTCATCACAAATCATTTTATCTTAAAAATTTAGGGATCATTCATCATACTTAACTCTAAAACTATATAAAACATTCCACTAATCTAAAATTTTCGCCTATTAACTGATTAAACATATCTTTCTTTCGATACTTAAAAAAATTTCGAGTGATTTCTGCTTTTACGAACTTATTTTGACTTTCTTCTTAATTCCTTATTTGTTGAAAATTTGAAAATTGTTTAAGCAACGAAAAATACTTCACACGGAATGTTGTTTACCAAGAGGTTTTTGAATAAAGAAATATTTAAATAATATGTAAATAAAGAAATATTTCCTGTCATAAAACATGTTTATTTTATTTGTTTTCAATCAATGTTAAGCATTTCTCTCGCATATATATCTATTTAAACGCGTCAAATTTGAAGGGAAATCTCTCGAATGATGAGGCAATTTGCACCCGCCAAATCATGACGGGTGATTTTTTAGTTTGTTAAGAATTGTAGAAGATCGTGTGATGCGCCTGTTTTACCTACGAACATCACTGATATGAAACTTGGTATAGCAGCTGGTGTTGCCGGCATCAACAGAGACTTGCTGACAGAAGATTTGGCAGGATCTGCTTTCTAGACATGATGTATGCCGTGTGGCAAAAGGGCGCATATTAAAAATCTGTGATGCTTGAATACGTTACCTCTTAAAATATGTCTCCAAACAGCTACTACCTGTTGCACAAGAAAGCTACGAAATCGGGTAATTCATTTTGAATCACTTTGTATAACAGAGGAGGGGAAAGCAATCGAAACGTGAAACGTCTCCTGAAAAAGAACTGACCGTGTTCGCAGCGGGCTCCAGTGAATCCTTTCGGGCAGATGCAAGTGCCGTTCCTCGGGTGGCAGGGGGCGTTGTTCTGGCACTTGCAGCGGTGCCTGCAGCTCGGACCGAACCGACCTCCCGTGCAGCCTGCGAAGCAAAACGCAAAAAGGGAAAAAATTATTTCACTTTAAACAAATACAAAGCTAATACATCATTTCGAAGTGCCCTAAAGGTTTGGAGCCTCATACCTCCACATCTTAACCGCTTAACTTAACAGCCCGAGAATACTCGTGCATCGAATTATCGAAATTTTAGTCTTATAAACTAAAAATTGATATCGTTAAGTCTTTATAATTTTTTGAACAAAAATTCATGTAGGATCCATAAACATCTTTAAGTATCCTATGCGCTTTAGATGAATGAAAACGCAGCCTTTCCAAACAGGAGGTCATCTTTTGAAGCAAAAGAAAACTATTCAGTTACGTGGTTAAAGTAGGGGCATTCACGGTCGCTCCACTCCAGGCAAAAGACGTGGTGGCACTCCCACACCATTCCATTTCAGCCTATCCACTTAGGTAGGTCATTCATGCAGCTCCACCAAAACCATTACCTACTGGCACTCCGGTCTTTGCCTAACCTACTTCTACCGATCTACAAACGGAGAACCCTGACTTGAATTTCTTCTAACTAGAGAGCCAATCCACTCTATACGTTGCATTTCAGCATTTATCCCTGGCAGTCCAAATGATTTCAACTTTCAGCTGAAGCACCATTCCAGTTATCATTGGCCAAAACAGGCTCTTCCATAAACACAAATCAAGCCAAAACTAATTATCATTAGATTTTTGCATTGACGATGGTTTGGAGCGGTGTGACCGGATGCTCGGTTGTGGAGTGATCTATTGCTTCTAGCTTAGTTTAATCACTTAAGATTATGGGGTCTATTCTGGTATACCCCCGGTTTGTTGGGTTCCGTTGTTAACGTGTGGAACCCAACCCAACCTTCAGATATCTTGTAACTAATAGCACATTGTAACAACGAACATTTGGATCTGAATGAGGTGGAGCGCTCACTTTTCCAAGTAAGGAGATGACAGAGAACAAATCAAATGTAAGCTCATATCAACTGCGTGATGATTTAATCTAAAAACCCCACTTTAGCCTACCCAAAGGGTGTAAGGTAATTTTTATAATCAGTTTTACAGGATCTAATGTACGGGTCAGAAAAAATTAAATTACCGCCCTAACACGTTACGCCTGACTGCGGCTCCGATTCAAAGATTTGAACCCAATCGTGGATGACCGCCCCTCTCTGCCATCTATTAATTACAGTAGAGAAAGAGGATAATCAATTGAGACAGTAGTATAAGTCATATTTAGTTCATGCGGCGATCAACGTGTTAATATAATGGCAACATTATTCTTGGGTCGGCCATTGAAATAAATAACTGCCTCTACAACTCGATATCGGTGAACACTAGAAATTAATTTTGCCAGGGTCATTTCACCGATCTCACATATTTTTAATTTCTCTGCCTATAACTAATTTTAATTTCTCCGCCTATAACTAATTTTTAATTTCTCCCGCCTATCTAATTTTTAATTTCTTTGTTGCCAGTACATCATGAATGATGAGTCATACCACGGTGCCAACAACAATCGTAGGAATGATCATATGCAGATGAACACATGATCTCGATGCAGAGGTTTCTAACACGTAACCCTGGGGTACACGATGGATCCAGTAAGATTGTGGATGGACAGTTAGGGGAGTACGCGATGGACCAGTAAAAGGGTACAGCAAGGGACCAGTTAAGGCACGCGTGTACCAGTTGGGGTGACGATGGACCAAGTAAGGGGTACGCGAGGACCAGTTAGGGGAACGATGGACAAACCATAAGGGTACGCGAGGACCAGTTAAGGTCCACGCGAAAGGGGATCTTGCTAAGGCGAACAGTTCATATGAAATGCAAAGTAAAGAATTGTCGAGTCCGAAGGCCCACTCACCAAATAAAAAGAAAAAAAAAATCGACGGTAGGCTGTCTCTAGGCAAACGGCCTCTCCAGGATTGAGGTAGACTTACTTACTGTGACTCAACTGTGCTTTCTGTGGACCAAAATAGCTCTATGTGCTATGTATCTCGTTAGTGCAGACTATCAGCCTAATGTGACTATGTATAAATTTTTAATGATTTACTACTAACTCGCTCTTGTGTGACTAAACCGTGAATTCCAAATTCTAAAATTCGCGCCTTATGCGATCTTCAATGTCCACCTTTTCTCTTTAGTAAATAAAACCAATATCTCCTATCGTTTTTGGTTGCGGAGCTATAAGCGTTTAACTTTAGCATGCAAATTCGACGTAATTCAATAATTAACCGGTAATATTTCGCGTGAACGTAGATCGATGAATGGTGCCTAGTGCACTAGACAGTCCTGCGTGCGCGAGCATCGCGCCATGTGACGTCATCAAAAAAATGTTTCAGCAGATTCAAACGAACTTTCATTGATTTTGAATACGATTTCGAACTTTGCAGCTGACTAGACTAAATTAATTCAAACTAAAATTCCTGTTAATCATCAATATCTACCTTTCTCTGCTTATGCAAACTAAAACTAACTCTGCTCATATTATTTGATTGCGTTGCTATAAGAGTTTAAGGTGCTGTGACGTCATCAAGTTTTCGTTATTCTCAACAACTTTGCAGCTCGACTGTGACTAAACCTAATCCCAAATTCTAAATTCTTTTTTATCTTAATGTCACCTTTTTCAGTTAAATGAAACTAGAAACCAACTCTCTATGCTATTTGGTTGCGGAGCTATAAGCGTTTAACTTTGAGCGCGAAAGCGTCTATTTTCTTTTCCCAACACCATTAGACCACTATGGAAGCAGACGTAAGTCCTAAGTACAGAAAAAGGAAGATTAATATCTTGTTAGAAAGTGCTAGAGCTCATCAAGAGTAATGCGAAATTATTACAATGCTGTTTTCTGTTACTTTTTTGACGTCGAACTATTTTATTTAAAATGGGAACTAAAATTCAGTCAAAAAATCAATCCACCAATTTTAGTAAATTCATTAAACTAACTCATTAACTAAACTTGACTCTTAATCTAACTCATAAGCTTAGCGCTATTAATAAAAAGCTTTTTGGGCTGTGAGGGATGGTGGGGGATATAATATTAGTAACACTCAAGAAATAAAAAAAAACTATATTGGAGGCTGTCTTTTCTCAAAAAAAGAAGCCGCTGAGTATTAGAAAGCTTAGGACCACTTTACTCGGTGACTCTTTTGATTTCTCGGTTTCTCAGTTTTCTCTTTGTTACTCGATTATCTCTAGCTTCTCAACTTAATCGTGATTCTTTTCTGTCTCTCTGCACAGAAAAAACTTCTCATTTTTTACTCGCCGGTGTTAATATTTGAGGAAATCACAGTCTATCCATAACATTACAGCTATGTACAAGTTCGTTCTCTGTAAAATGTTTCACAAAGTGTTTTTTTTTCTAATGTTCATCGGACAGTTTCCTACGCAAATTCGTTTTCGAGGACCTCTTACACGTAATGGTGGAAGAGAGCCAAACCAGCTGAACTCATTGTGAACGAACCTGTGTGATGTTGAAGCACCTCCTATAATTACCAAATTGTTGCACGTGCCTCGACGGTCATTTTTATTTGCACTTCTTAATATTCACATATCTTTACATCTCCCTTTTATCAAGATAGGCCGAATGTTCCTTATTATTTACTATTTCTTTCGTTCCCTCTCCTGCTGTTTCTTTTGTTTTGCTTCTCCTTCGCTTAACAATTCTTTTCTTAGCTTCTCTATCATCGTTGCTTCTCTTCTCGTAGAATTACATTTGGAGCCATTATTGTAAAATTTGTCAACAAAATTTTCAACTCAATCTGAAATCTTCCTCGCGGAAACGTGGCAACGACGTCAGCCAATTGTGCGCGCACACCTCGTACGTGAAACGTCATCAATTCATACGTATTTTTGCCCCAACTTCCGACTCAATAGTCATGAACTACAATTCCGATTTTCAATTTTTTGTAACTCCTATTTGTTGCACTTTATCTCCAAAATAAGACATTGGTTATGCTCTTAACATATGTAGTTATCAAATATAGAGGATCTCCCATACAATGTTTTTTGTAGCGTTTTGGCGTGTGAATCAAATTCTTCGAGACCCCAATGGGGAGGAACGTAGTCCTACTCTAAAAGACTAACAGTACGCGAGTGAAAAAAATGTTGGGAACGGCTGGCCAATGAAATCAACCAATACCGAAACCAATAAAATCGATGGAGCTTAGGATTCAGAGGTGGGCGATGACGGGGGTGGTATCACACGACATAAATTTCCACAAGGAAATGAAAGGTAGTTATGCAACGTACTCTCCCCGACAGTGTGTCCACGCGTGATCCTGCAGGCAAGAGCAGACAAGGGTGCCGGTCACTGGATCACTTGCGCGGGCAGGAGCGTGGCCTTCGCAACCTTCGCCGTAAGTGCCTTCCTGCGGCATACGGCAATCAAATAACAAATATCAAAGGCAAATCCTTTCAAGAAAAACGCGAAGTATAGTGTTAAAGATTCTGTATATACCGCCAAGGTAAGATTTAGAACACATTTGCTGCCGCCTGGAGCCATCTTAGCCATTGGGATAGTGGGGGGTTTTAACAGGGCGCCGACATCGAGAAAGGCGCCTAAAACTTTACAATACTGATTTTATCATAATTTTTTTGAACAATGTGCATTGTATGGTCAAGACAGCACTCAAGATTTTTTAGCAATTGGGCTTTATGGATGGTATTTATTCTTCGCCAGGGCAAATAGTCCTGCAATTATTCTAATATATTTTTTAAAAGTAATTGACATATTTCAACAGATTCTGCTTAAAAATAACAAAAACCAATATTCTCTGCAATAAAATCTATTTTCAAAACGTATGTTATTTAATTTTCAATCTTTTTCCCGCCTTCCATCGAAATTATTGAGAACAAAGATGACCTTGGCATTCGGGGAAAATCTTTTTTTTTTAAGGTGCTAGAAAATATTTAAAATAGATAATGAAACTTTCGGTTATGCTGTATAAATATAAAACATTCAATGTACATACCTTAACTTCTCTCAAACTCCGTATTAGAAGAGTGAAAAAAATGTTTACTGAATATATAATTTAAATTTGATTTGTAATTCGATTATTAATCGAGCATTATTCATTAACAATATTTTAGTTTTTTTTTATTAATTTTCTTTTAATTATTAAAAAATTATGCATCCTTTATTTCAAGATAACAACATAAAACCATGGATTTGGTGTAATCAATTCTTTTTTTTACAAGAATCTTCTGCTGTATACAATTTTAAATATAGTGTCAAGTGTCCAGTATTGAGTATTTCTCAGCACAATTAATAATGCACAAATTATGTACTTAAAACAATGTAATAGTAAAAAAAAAAGCCGACCAAGCAACTTTCTCTTTTTGCTTTTGAGAAACGCGTTGGCGCACGAAACGAAAAATCTACTCTGGCTGTTGGCGAATCCTAATAGAAAAGTAACTAAAACGCGCAGAAACACCAACCGTCATTCATCGAGTTACGCCAGGTATAGAGTAATCTCTGTTAGCTTCTTGGTTTGTCTTTGGTATAGTAAATAATATTTTGTATACGCGAAATAAGTTCTATGCTCATTGCCAACGGGTAAGCGCCATCAAAATGCCTCCTAAATAAAACAACATAAGAAAGGCGCGGTTCGGGTCCGTACCGTAGATTTTCTGAAACGTCGGATAAAATCCTTAAAACAAGTCTCGTATTAATATGTAATTTAAGTATCAATCACTTTAACACAATATTTACACAGAATAGTATAATGGTTACAGTGTAGATAAATGACAAGTTATCGCATGAAACAGGGTCTGTGGTAGCTTGTGATTTATCTATTATAACATTCAATAATATTAAAAATATAATAGCATTTTGTGAATAGCATCATATAAATGTTTATACTTAATTTTGTTCATGGTATCTATAGTATTTTCAATTCTTTTAGATTTTGTTTAAATTTGGTTGTATTGTTGAAATAATGACTTTTTTAGTTGGGATTTTGCTTCTTGATATGCCTTGTTTACTTTGTTTCGGTATGATCATATACAGGGTGTCAACAAAGGACTCCCCTCACATTTTAAAATAAATAACTCTCAACAGCGGAGATCGATAAAGAACGAAACCAGAGTGACATGCTTAGTCTGAAAGCCGTAAAAAAATCTGATACAAAGTTTCAAATTAGTTATAAATGTTGCCGACAGGTGGCGCTGCAGGTTATATTAGCTATTCAGAATCCGATAAGAAATCTATAAACTGTCCTTGGCAAGCACGAAAAAAATGCCTGAGCTGAGATCGATTGTGATGTGATTGCAGCGATTACTTGCAAATGACAGTTTATACAACTTTCTTCTCGAAATCTGAACTGTGTTGATTTTAAACGTACAGCGCCACCTGTCATCTCAAACCTAACTTTAATATCAGGCCCCGACTTCAAATAAGCATATCACTAATTTCTATCGATATAATTCTAATTCAAATAAGGGAGTCGTTTGATAACCCTATATAATAAATTTTATATATATATATATCAATTCTTACAGGACCGATGTAAGTGAGGTAGTTATTCTTAGTTATGGTATGGCATTTTCTAAAAAATTAATTTGGATTGACTCACCACAATCAGGTAAGCAACAAATTTACATTAAAAATTTTTCCACAAACCTAATTTTTTCCCTGGTTTCTCATATTTCATATAAAAATGTGTTTAGATTATTGCAGAAGCAATTACTCTTATTGACTCACACAAGAAGAAGGCGAAATTAGGACTTCTAATTATACTTTAAATGAAAACATTTCATCCTAGAACTCCGTAGTACGGCTTATAATTTATTGTAGTCCGTAGTAGAAATACATGCGTAGAAAACTACGGAGGAATCCGTAGTAGTTTGAGTCTCGCACTCTTTAAGTTTAAAATAGATTTATCAGAAAATACCGGATTTTCGCTATAATACGGAATACAATCACCCCTGTTTTTTATTGCAATCTAAATATATATAAATATAAATAAATCTCACCTGTGTCGCACCTTCTGCCCTTCCATCCAGGAAACACTGGCACCTGTATTTCCGGTGAGGGGAATTCGCAGGACACGGCGCAGTCGCAGGGCCTGTCGCAGTGGCGGCCGTAGAAATACGTCGCACACAACCACCGGCACGCCGTCGTCTGGAATTATTCAGAGGATTGTTACAATGAGGGCTTGACTATCAACCAATAGCAGAACAAAGTATGAGGAATAAGCGTAAATATGGGGTCTCCAATCCTGATTTTTTCAGTAGCAAAAGTCAGACTATTGATCGCAAAATAATAAAATTTGCTGCGGATATATCTTGGTGGAAATCACAATCTTAAACGTATATCACACGGCATGATCGTACGCTGTTTTAGTGAGCATGAGCGCAATGTCACTCTGCAAAAAGTTTGTTGCGTGACCGGTCAGACAAGATGACGGAAAGCGTGGGATGTATTCAACCGGCTTGCAAATGCACGATGCTGACGGAAAAGCTTCGCAAGCGATAATTCAAACAATCGGGTGTGACTTTGACGATGACGTGATTCTAGCGATGTCGAAATCCTGTCGACCGGTTGTCTCATCACGTCACGTGCTATAAGCTTTTGGTAGAATAAACGCCAACGCTCCTCATTCTAACAGCAGCAATGCTCGTATACACTTTAAACTTAGTCAGATTCTTTCAATGGGATGCATTCAAACGGAAGGGAATCTCCCACGCCAGTGATGACTGTTTTTACTCGGAGCGCATGGACTCAGCGGTACTCAGCTCTCCACGTACGTGCGGTTATTTCCGATGGGCCTAATAAAATTTGATTTAAACCCTAGGTAATTTTTTACTTTAAATGGGATTTTAATCTGCAATGGAAGTTTGTTGTAGTAAAAAATATCTCACCTATTCATCTCCTTTCATCGTCTATTCCTTCTTCTGTTCTTACAAATAATTATTAAATTAAGAGCAAAGAAAGGGAAATTTCTAAGCAGAGGAATATGAATGAAACTTCAAGACATTTGGCGGGAAATTGACATTGCAACACCCTCTGGTGTGTAGAGAAGGGCTGGCCTTGGGAGGCATGGGACTAAATGGAAACAATTTTGAGGTCAGCTCTGGTTCAGCAACAATATTTAAGCAGACTGAAGAGTATATAATATTATATGTCTATAATACGGGTCTTGGCAACCTAGAACCTGTCTACTTAAATGAGAGGCCAAGAAAATATTTTGAGGTATTATCGAAAATTTATTGGAGAGAAAACGGATGATCCCTAGATTAAAAAATACTTCTATTAAAGTTTTGTATATTATCCGAATTTAAATACAAAAGCTGTAAAGTTCAATTTCCCTGACATTCTAATCTTATGACAAGAAAGAGAAGAATTTTACAGAATTTTTTACTGAGCCAAGCCAATGATCCATAGCGGCACGGCCATTTTGGCAGCAAAACGAAACTTCTGAAAATTCAAAATTAACGTCCTATCTCCTAATGGAAATGGAAACTTAGAGAGCCTTCGAGGTTTCTATGACGTCACATCTGTCTGAAAAGGATAAAAAAGCAAGCGCTACTAAAACAGGGTGATCAATCGTCTTTGGAGCTTTGTGCAGTGTAAGCTATTAAAGACATTCAGTGATAATGAAAGTTATTGTTACTGATATTTATTAGTGATCTGCTGTCGGCTTGTGTTATTAATTTGAAAGTCCTGATAAGTTTGTTGCATGTACCACGTTTGGTTTTCTGAAACATTCATTGGAATAAAGGTCATTATTATTTTTTATTATTATTATCCTGCTCGTTGAAGACTACATCCACGTACAACCACTGGGCGACTTTTCCTAATAATATTCGCACCTCATGACAATTACATCCAATAAATGCATCAAAACAAAAATTCGACCCACCCCTGCAGCATGCAGTCCTTGGGATTTCTGCTGCGCAAGGGATCTGGCAATACTCGCCGGACCATCCATTTTGCACTGGCACTCTCCGTCTAGATGAAAAAGAAACAAAGACAAATCTATATAAATAAAGTGAAAATTCATTGTTTGTTCATGGAGCACTCCAAACAACACAATATACACAGGTATTGTCCGAGAACTGTTGGACACGACATTTCAAAAGTATTAAAAAAACAAACTTAATAGTGTTTGCAATTTTTTCAGATAGGTGGCGTACCATTACGTCGTTCTGAATTTGCTACCTGGTGAGAGAATTCCGTACGCAATGGCTACCGATCCGACGGAAGCCGATGCGCGTTTTCTGGTTTCCTTTCTTGGTTTTTCTTGAATATCTCGAAAAAAATATTCGGTTTTCCTCTACACATTGAATCGACAAATTAAAAGACGTCAAATTCTCTACAAATGCGTGCTTTTTTATTTTCCTTCTAGCTTTAATATTTTAGCAGATAATGGTTTTCAAAATCGGAATTTTCAATAATAATTACGGCAACCAAGAACACCGTAACGACGCGTTATCTGTTGAAAAAAAAAACTTTTTTAAAATGCGCTCTCATGAAAATAATAAAAAAAAGCATTATTAGAGTTTAAAATTAATTTTTTGAAATGTATTCCCTATTTCGTATATATTATTTTGTTCACAAATAATAAGAAACACTAGGATGGTTGGGTTCTAAATAGTTCGATTTTTATTACTTGAAAATTGTCCTTCCGGCTCAAAGATAAGATATTTTTTTAGTGTTGCCATTCCTATCAGGATCAAAATGTTATGAAATTTAAATTCATTTCATTTATCTGCACTCCGACTTGCTACTCAAGAATGTTTCGTTAGTTTTATATTACTTATAAATTATATATGGACGAGTTTACTGTTTTGTTTATTTTGGATACACAGAACTGGTTTTCCCTTTGGCAAACATAACACCGGAAATCGGACCGGGCAAGGAAGTTCCACACTATGCCAAATAAACAAAACAAAAACTCGTCTTTATTTTACAGAAAACAATTATTTTCGACAGTGGTTAAAATCGTTGGCACAGTCTCTCATT
>BGPR01024583.1:0-23095 GCA_013235015.1 Araneus ventricosus | reverse complement strand
CATCTGTGTGCAACACGACACCAAGAAAAAGAATGAAAATTTTGCTGGTGTGCCTGCACCCAAATTGCAAAGCCTGTATCAAATGGACAAAAGCACGCTTGAAATGACAAACTGTACTGCCACAGCAAAATGGTGTACTGCCATACTACCAAAGATCGCCTGTGTTTCTCCAAAACACTCTTTCACAAGACAGTTCAAAACGAAACGTACACGTAAAGTACGCTAAGCACAGAAACCCCATTTAAGCTTACATGTTTACCAGTTCTATAAAAATTCAAGCAAGGGAGGAAGGAAATGCTGGCTCAAGGGGTGAAGCTGCCCTCCCGTATGTAATGGGGATATCACCGGCTTCTCACGACTCAGCCCTGTATTACTATTCGTCCCGTTTTTGTCCCGTTTTTCCCTAAACTCTTCGTTGCCATTCAAAACAATGATCGTCGAGAGTATTTTCCTGTCCAATAAGCTCCAGATGAAAGATAGTTGCTTGTGTTTGATTGAGCATTTATATTCTAAATGCCTGCGCCCAATCTTCTGCAAATAAAAGAAAAACATATATACCACAGTAAACCAAATTTAAAATAGGATGGCCTGCGAATAGTCTCTAAATCTTTTTGTATTATTTTACTTTTTTCACGTATTTTTTATTGATTTTTTTTCACTAGTAGTAAAATATAAACCATTACTCACCTAATTCTTTCCATGTTTCGTTCTATTTAGCACTTAAACGTCAGTATCAATTGTTTGGCACCTCCGCAAACCATTATAGCAGGAGCACCGAGGCTGGAGCCGAACGGCACCGGAACCATCTGTCACTTTTCTCTAAGAGAAACAAGAAAAAATTCTGAAAATGTCCTATCATGATTTTGTCACCCAGGTTAGAGTTTTCCGGCACTGCTTTTCTTTCCTTTTTTCAAGAGAAATAAATATGAAAAAATGTGAAAACGTGCTTAAACCGGCGTGATTTTTGTCATCCAGGTTAGAGCGTTCCGGCACTGCTTTTTTTTCAAGACAAATAAATAAGGGAAAATTGTGGAAATGTCCTTAAAACAGCGAAATTTTTGTCACCCAGGTTAGAGCACTCCGGCACTGCTTTTTTTTCAAGACAAATAAATAAGAGAAAATTGTGGAAATGCCCTTAAAACAGCGCGACTTTTGTCACCCAGGTTAGAGCGCTCCGGCACTGCTTCTTTTGCGACTACACCACTGCGGATAAGTATCATTTACTCATTTACAATCATTCCATTTACGTTTCTGTTGCCTATTTTTATATACTACCATTTCCACAAAGATTGCCTCGTAATTTTAACCCGTCAGCACAAGCGCGACCCCACCCTTCCTCCTTCGCTAACAAATTCTGGGAATTTCTAAAAACTTGTACCCGTTACTTCGTGGACCTTCATGGGGGAGCTAGAAGAAGAAGACCAGCAGAAACCGGTGAAACGGGGAATCTCACTTTTTACTGGGGGAGTTGGAGTCAAATTGACTCGGTTTTCTGTTACTCAGGTTTTTTTCAGCTCCGGTTTAACCTGGCAGTTATAACCGTTCAAAATAACCGGGCTGTGAAATAAACGGTTTTCTGGTTGTTTTTTTTCTTTCTCGTATACGAAGTACACAAAGAGAAAGTATTGTAATCGTCAAAAAATTCGAACTCGAGATTTTGACGAATCTCCACGTTTTAGACCTCCCTGAGTCCAAACCAGCCGGAGTGGCCTCCCCTAAACTTTCTCGTATACTTCTCAAAAATTTGTCATTTCCCTCCCCCCTGCGTGGATAAAAAAAAATTCGAATCTGCTCTATTCCAAGAACGCAACAAGTTTCTAACACGTGAAAACGACAAAACAAACGTAAATAAAACAATCCGAGCAGGATCAGAATTCGCCAAAAGGGAGAAAAAGAAACAAAAGGGAAGAAAAAAGCGCCAAGCAGGAGTCCGTCATGAAAGATGCTTAATATCATGCACAGAAGATTGCTTCCAGTACGCATGCGCGTAGAGATAACGGATTCTTTTCAAAAGTAAATTATACAAACCGACAGACAGTCAACCCTTTGACGGATTTGGCCCAAAATTTTATACGGACCTACATTCATGACGATAAAACCGTGTACCAAATTTTAACCATCTAGCTATTCAAGTTTTTGAGGTATAGTGTTCACATGAAATTGGACAGACAGACCTCCCGTGGACGGATTTTGTCAAAAATTTGATAGAAACCTGCAAATTATGTTTGAAGACCACATACCAAATTTCATCCCCGTAGCTCTAATAGTTTTCGAGTTATCGTGTTCACAGACAGACATAATTCCCAAATTGTGTTTTTCGGACTCAGGGAGGTCTAAAACGTGGAGATCCGTCAAAATCTCGAGTTCGAATTTTTTGACGATTACAATACTTTCTCTTTGTACACTTCGTATACGAGAAAGTAAAAATCAAAAACTGTGAAAATATTAAATTTATCATACGCGTAATACGATACTGTTTATCGCGCTGTAGTCGCAGCCTTTTCGCCGCGTACGGATTCAAGTTACACTGGAGTCCATTGTATTTTCAAACTCTGCTCTCTTTCACTTGGAAAGGAATTTTATATTCCCATTTATCCTGAAACAGACCCAACCTCACTTTTGATTCCGTTGTTTACATTTCGAATTACCTTCTTCCCACTGACATCTCCATAGAAGAAGAGAACCAGTTTCATTTCTGCCATGATTGACGAAGCACACGAACCAACTGCCTCCCCCCTCGAAAATTGAGGGATCGCCAAGGGAGTAACTCCAGAAGCCGGGCGTCTTCATCGTCCTGGCTCTGGAAGGGGGATAGGGGCAGGCGATGGCTCCACCGCTAAAAGAAGCACTTAGCTGTTCTAAGTATGGGTCTGCACGCTGGGTGTGTCTCCATGAATGAATGATGAATACTTTTGGGTAGGGTGGTGGAACCGATCTCTGCCCTCCCCTCCGTCATCCCCTGGAGTTTTTCCTCCAGAGATGCAGGGTTTTGGACTGGCAGATGGCATGGTGGGGTTTTCTTCTTTGTTGATGGGTGTGTACTCGGAGAACGCGAACCTTGTTCCCACGTTTCGAAGGCACGGTTCAAGTTCAAACGACTACTCAGGCAGTAAATTGGGTGGAATGGCTGTTATGCAGGCGCTTGAATGAGTGATGATATCGATTTTCTGTAGAAAACGGAAATTTTCGTCTAACTAGGGATGTCGGTTTTTCCAAAAAAACGGTTTTCGGTTAAACCAGTTTTTTTTCACCACCGGTTTAATAAGTGACGATACCGATTTTCTGCAAAAAAAACGGAAATTTTCGTCTAAATAGGGATGGAGGTTTTTCCAAAAGAAAAAAACGGTTTTCGGTTAAACCGGTTTAACCTGGTTGTTAAAGCAGCTCAAAATAACCGGTTTTTGAAAAAACCGGTTTTCAGTTTTTTTATAGAAAAACCAACGTTTGTGGGCAGAATTTATTATTAATAATAATATGCAATAAGTAAGTATTAATACAATAATTAATTAATGTAATAAGTAATTAATATCATATGTAATAATAATAAATAAGTAATTATTACAATAAGCAAGTATTAGAGACAATTTTTTTATTAACATTGTTTTCACAAGACATTAATTCATTGGCCAATATTTATCATCTAATCTGCTCATAAAGTCTCTTTCAGCTATGTGTTGGTCCGTGAGTCGACACCTCTCATCGAAAACAACATCATTCAACGTAGATACTAATCTTTCGGAAGCCACAGAACTTCCGACTAAAGATAAATATTTTTTGGCTTCCAAAAACAGACGCCGTTTGCAGACAAAATCTTTTATTAGTATTGTTTTTGCAGGAAAGCAATCCATTGGCCAATATTTATCTGTTCATAAAGACTCTTTCAGTAATCCGCCTACCAACAGACGCCTCGAGGAAGCGGTTGTCGGTGGTCGGCCTAAGATGTTGAAATTCAAAGCTTTATGACAGTAAATTTTAGTCTAGTCGAACCTAAAATCGAGCCTATCTTCCGACCCGGTTTTTTTCCCCTGTGTTTTGGATTTTCTTAAAAAAAGAAAACCCGGTTTAAACCGAGTAAAAAAAAAAACGGAAAAAAACGGTTAACCGAAACAAAAAATAACGGTTTTCGGTTTAAACCGGTTCGGTTTTCCCATCTCTACGCCTAACATCACAGAGCAAGAACAAAATCTAATAAAATAACATTTTTCACTATCGCTACACGTTGATAAACCCCTTAACTCCTGGTGTGTATCGCTAAAGCAGTAACCAAGTCTATTTTTGAAAACGCTTAAGCTTCCGAAGCTGAACTTGCATTACCATAACACTAATTTAGATATCAAAAAGGCTCTTTTTTGAAAAATATCCTACAATAAAATTTAAATCTTCCAAAATTAGCATCAGTATATTTTTATTTTGTTGTTATTTTTACTTTCTCGTATACGAAGTGTACAAAAAGAAAGTATTGTAATCATCAAAAAATTCAAACTCTAGATTTTGACGAATCTTCACGGTTTAGCCCTCCCTGAGTCCAAAAAACACAATTTTAGAATTATGTCTGTCTGTGTATCTGTGACCACGATAACTCAAAAACTATTAAAGCTACATGGTTAAAAATTCGTATGTGATCATCTTTACACATAATTTGTAGATTTCGATCAAATTTTGGACAAAATCCGTCCGCGGGAAGTCTGTCTGTCCGTGTTCATGTGAACTCAAAAAATAGCTTGACAGATAAAATTTGGTACACAGTTTTATCATCAGGAATGTAGATTCGTATCAAATTTTGAACTAAATCCGTCAAAGGGTTGACTGTCTGTCGGTCTGTATAATCCCATGCTTGTAAACGCTATGACTCCTATACGCAATGACTTAGACAAATGTAATTTGATATACGGTCTTCCAACCTTGATTGTACACTTGTGCCCAACTTTGGTTTCAATCAAAAGAAAATGCGTTCAAATTGCATATTCGGTTCCAATTGCATATTGATATTATGTTGGCCCAGTTTACTGCTGCTTGGCGATAGTAAGCTGCGGCCAAGCGGTTGTTTACAATAAGGTTTCCTTTCACTTTGGCGGGGTCTACGAAGGTCAAAGAAAATTGTGGTCAAACCCAAACCGGGCGTGATAAAAGCAGCAGAAATTATGCCAATCTCTAAAATTGGATTTCGAGATGAAACGCCTGGTGTACATGTGGCGAGTAAGTGAGTGATATCTTCAATAAAATTTTATATTCCAAAACGTTCCATAAAATCTTGGTACTTGTGGCGTTACCGAAGGTCTGTAATTTTTATTGGGGGAGAGCAAGGAATGACACCTTTGCTATGGAGTATACGAGAAAGTGTAGGGGAGCTCACTCTCGCTGGTTTTCCTTCATATCTCAAGCGATCTTATTATAATAGTAATTTTATGTATAGGTTTCATGCTGAATAGAGTTGCCACGCACAGGGATTCCAGATGGTATTGTTATAAGATGTAATGTCGCTTTCCTGCCTCGTTAGTCTTATAGTTGGGGAAGGAGTTTTACAGGGGTAAGCATGGAGTGACGGGCAGCGGCCATTCCGGGACCCCTGACCTTGGCGACCATTTTGGCGAATTGGCGACAAATCGATGATTCCAGAAAATGCGACCCTTTTCACGATATCTCTATTAGGAAAGAAAATACGCTCGATATACAAGAGCCGCACTCGGATCAGAGAGCAGTTGTTGTTGATCCACTGGAACGACTTTGGAGTTTCGTCTGCCGTGCGAGCTAGAAGCCGGTGAGCTGAGCGCTATTGAAAGTACTGTTATTGTCGTTATTAGTGATTTGCTGACTATGTTGCTAAATCTCAAAGTACTGAACTGTTATTACATGCGAATTATTGTCTGTTTACGTTGGTAATCTGTGCAATATCTATTATTTCCTGTTTCCTGTGCTACGTGTTTTCCTGCACATTTGTGAACAAACCTTCATCCTCCATTATCCTGCGTGTTGGACTGTTTATACCATACACCCACAGAAAGGTTTTAGTAACCGTATATATTCTGTGTTTCCGATTTTTGAAAATAAATCTGATATCATTTATGATTCTGATCATTGCCATCAGCGGCTTAACAAATGAATGTAAATAGCGTCAGGAAAATAGTATTATCGTTTCGCCCCCAACATCATTTGTTGGATTAAAATGCGACATAAGCGTGTTTAATCTTTTGTCTCCATCAGTGGCGGGGATTGGGTGGAAAAAGTGAGGCAGTGGTGAATCCAGGGGGGTGCTATGGGGCTGCAGCCCCTCCCAGAGCTAAACCAGAATTTTCACTACGGATCTTTATTCTCAATCTCCTCATTTCTTAATAATAATAATAAAAAGTGACAACATTGCTTTTTAGCCAAACAGGCTCGAAAATTTTCCCACTTTTGTAGTCATTCCACTCGTACTTGTAGCGTTGATGCGGTCGAAAACATTTTTTTTTTTGGTTAGTTATTTCATTGTGTTTTTTTTAAATTAAATTATCGAGAGTATTTCAGCGTTCTTTATGATTCTTATTGTTAGGTGAATAAAGTCAAAAATTAAAGTGTTTTGGCTTATATAAGCCATAAAGTTTGGCGTTCGTCACGACGATACAATATTTTTATGACCTCAGACCCCTCCAGACTCAAATCCTGGATTCGCCACTGAAGTGAAGGGGCAAAAAAAATTTATAAACCTCTAAAAGACCCGGGAGTATAGGAGGTAGACAATAAAATTTAAAAATTTTGTTAAAAAATTAGCTGTTTTTTCTGAGCACTATTGTTTTTTTTTAATAATTTTTAATTTTAGGCAGCTAAAAATGAAATAAAAATTTAATTTCCCCGTAAAATAGCAGGGGGGCGCCTTCCCCCCCTAACTCGGCGCAACTGGTCTCCATGGCGTCCGGGGTTCCATGTCCCCTTGCCATCCCTCTCCAGTTACTATGTCACTAACTGACGTATCCATAGGGTTACCATACGTCCGGACTACTGTGAGAATCACCAAAATGCCCGGATTTACGCCAGTGAATGTGGCGAGAGTGAAATTTGGTTGTAATACAGGAAATCTGACGTATTCGAAAAACTGACGTCATTCACACACGCAGCGATGGGAATTTAGCGGGGCACGTGGCCTCAAAGGGCCCAATCCTCGAAACTGATGAAATACTTCGATGTATGTATGTATATGGAGCTAAGCACCAAATACAAAAGTCCCTCCGATCTGGCCGAAGCCGTACGGAATCTTGTAAACGTAGTTCACTCAGCACAAATGCAGCCAACTCATTTTCCAGTACCGCTGAAATGTTCGTGTAGGTCTGAGTTATTACCCCCCCCCCCCCCCCTCAATACTTATAAAAGGCAATGTGTGTGTGTTTGCGCGATGTCTAGACGAATCTATCGCACTTACAGCCAGGAATGGCGCTGGAGTTTGCCTGACGGGGGGGGGGCGATTTGCCCGACAGGGGGGCGCGGTCCTCCCGATAGCCCTGTGCCGTGTAGCCGTGACAGCTATTTTACAGTTGAGATGGACACAGAGCGAGAGCACGGTCCCCCCGACAGGAGGGCACGACCTGCTGTACACTCTCAAAAATTTCCGTAATTTCAGTGCCACTGCCCATCATTTTTATGGACAAAGGCCGCTTTTCCCTTTTTACGAGCATAACCCCTATATTGTTGTAAGCTATTTCCGATTTTATGGTCAGTTTCCGTAATTTTCCCTTCTTTTATCACGAACGCATTTCATTGGTCAATCGGGATGACGTACCAACCTGAAGATTGAGCGGGAAGAATAATAGCGCAATTTGACCGTATTATGTCTATATCTCCATCAAAATTACACCTCTGATCTTCCTGCGGAAGTTCTGGATCAAGTATTTATTAACTCAAAAACTTGAATAGCTAGATGGATAAAATTTGGTACACAGTTTTATCATCAGGATTGTAGGTCCATATAAAATTTTGGGCCAAATCCGTCAAAGGGTTGACTGTCTGTCGGTCTGTATAATCGCATACTTGTATCTCATAAGCCCTTTGGCTTAGATAAATAAAACTTGGTATCACGGATGCTAACATTAATTATAGATCTGTGCCCAATTTTCATCTCAATCGGTTAAAAAACAGGTGTTCAAATTGCATATTTAGTTCAAAATGCACATTACGACTGTGTGTTGGCGAGCGTTTTGCTTATTTTACTCAAGTTAGTATGGTTGGCGTTTGACCTTGGCGGTCTACGAAATATATTGTAGCTTCGAAAGCGTTTCGGAAATTATGGCAACCCCCTGAACTCGAAACTTCGTTCTGCCATTATCCAGATGGAAGGTATGGTGAAATCTTGCGTGTTAAATAAAGTTGTGGTACCTCAGCGCGTGTAAAAATTGAGAATTTAAGCAATTTTTTTAATTGTTATCATTTTCCTTTTACGCATAATCAAAAAAATGGGCGCAGGTCATTTTAAAATTACAATGACTCAGAGTTTAGGGCCCTTGAGTTTGCCCTTGGCGGTCTACGAAGGAAATTGTAGCGAGTCGCTCACACGCTCTTCGGAAATTATGGCAACCCCCTGAATCTTAACTTCGTTCTGACATTCTCCAGATGGAAGGTGTGGCGAAATCTTGCGTGATATCATTCTGTAGTAAGATTTTGTACTCAAAAACGTTAAATAAAGTTGTGGTACCTCAGCGCGCGCAAAGATTGAAAACATACGCAATTTTTTGGGAAATACTAAGTTTTTGGGAATTCATCAATTTTATATGTTTCATTGTAAATCACCATTCATAATTTTTTTCTCAAAATAATCAGGCCTTGGTTAAATACCCCAAAAATATTTACCTACCTGCTGGGTGTTTACCTCGTATGCGAGAAAGTTTCGGGTAGGCCATTGCCGCTGGTTCCAAAATTTTGTTTTTCGGACTCAGGGAGGTCTAAAACGTGGAGATTCATCAAAATCTCGAGTTCGAATTTTTTGACGATTATAATACTTTCTCTTTGTATATTTCGTACACGAGAAAGTATAAAGGAGAATATGTGTGTGTCTGGTGTGTGTGTTTGTTGGTGCTCTACAGGACAGACCGCTAGGCTTAGAGCAACGAAATTTGGCACAAACATACTTTGGAGGGTGGGAATGTGCACCTCGGAGCCGTTTTTTAAAATTTTATTTAGAGTTTTAATTATTCAAAAATCAAGCTAAATTTTGACGTTTTTCCTAAATAACTTCCGAAAATATTACAGCACGAAAATCACTTTTACACCATCTGAAAATGTAAAAAATTACCTTCTCAATTATATCAATTAAGTTAGCGAACGATTTCTTCTCTAATTTTAATAAATTTTTAAATATTTTTTGGCATAATTTACAATAATACTTTTCATTGTTGCAACTCATTTCAAACCGTTTTCATTGTTTAAAGAAATGTTTAATTGTATGTTTCTCTTCCATTGTTGAAAGCTAAGAAAATATGTAACTGGATTTTACTTTCTTCTTTTATTTGATCAGTTTTTCTGTGAAATCTATAAAGGAAGTCCTCAAGATTGTAAGTATATAATGAAATAATTCAGTGAACCGAAAGATTATCGTTGCTATGTTGGAATTCTTTTTATCGGCGTGTTTTAAGGTATCCGACTACGTTCGGAGGCCTTTTTTTACATAATGATAGTTGAAGATATATTTTTGTATTTTTATATGACATTTATGTTAAAACTTAATAAATCATAGAAAAAAGTTAAATGAATTAAATATATTTTTAATAATTTGTAAAAACTTAGATTATTTTGCACTAAATCTGACCTTTTTTCAAACACCCTCGTTCAAAAAGAAATTATCAGTATCATAAATCCTTTAGCGTATATAATCCTTCAACTATTGGCTAGGTCCTGAAGCAAAAGTTTTGCAATGTATCTAAAAACATGTAAATTATAAGAGTTTTAGTGTGAAATCATGAATTTTTAAAGAATTTTGGGCTTTTTTCAAACCTTAAAAGATACATAACTTTTTAATGGAGCATTATTTCACTTATATTTTGGTTCATTACCTAGACAATATAATAAATACTATGTATGCCAAATTTGAGACGGATATTTAAAGTTGAATTTTAGTTATCGTGTTTGGAAAATGAAAATTTTGCAAAAAATCACATTTCGAGAAAAATGAGTTTAAAGTTTATGTTTTTAATTTACGATGAGAAGAAAAAAGAATTTTTCTTCAATACTCCCCAGTTTTGTAGGCTAGTCCTTAGTTTTTTCCAGCTTAGCACACTTTTAAAAAATTTCTGATTGGAAATTTTTTTTAGTCGTTTTTTTGAGCCTTATGTGTCGTTATCGTTTTCTATCATTCAGCCGCCATCGATAGATTTGAATATTGTTTTTCAGTCAAATAACTTTATAATGCCTATTAGTTGATCTAGAGACACTTTTAGTGATTGATATTGATCATAAGTACAATTTATGTACTTTTCCTACGTTTATTATCAAAAATTACATCATTAACGGAGAATCAAGATACTGCAATGATTCAAAATTACCTAAAATTGCAACAATGTCATAGAAAACGAAGAAATTCACACTGAAAATCTTTCAAAATAATACCTGGTATATGTAAAATAGTATAATACAAAAATAAACAATAAAATTTAAATATCTTAAGTAAAAACAATGAAAAATGCTTCTTTATCGTATTATTTACCACTCCATTTTCGACTGTCAAATTCTACTAAAATGTCTCTAATTTCACTTCTGAACATCATAGATGTAAAATAAAAACTGTTTTGAAAACTAAAAACAATAGGCTTTCAGATAAGACATTAAAAAAAAATTATGATTTTCGGTCAAAAATGGATTTTCGAACGTATGCGGATACCTTAAGCCAATTAGCATGCTGCTGGACGTAAAATGTGCCGCGCCAATTTAATGTTGAAATCAAATGCGTATTTTACATTAATGTAGACAAGGAACAGAACAAGTGCAAAGCTATGAAAAGAACGCGGGATAAATGTCTATAGCAATTTGAAGTTTAAAACTACTGTGTTAAGGGAACCATGAATATAAAATTATGCATAAGAGATTCAGTTGAAATCTTATTTCCGGCGGCTATTATAAAATAAACTAGAAAAGTATACAAACAGTTAAGACAAAGTGTCGAGAGATTGAAAGAAATACCTCCAATTTGTCCGAATTTTGGAAGAAATGTCCCGAATTTTACCAGTTTTTATGTATAGGTAAATAACTTTCATGGTACTTTTCCGTTAGCCGGGCGCAAATGTCGCCAATTGTGAACCAAACGCGAGCCATGTCGCCATGAGCCAAACGCGAGCCAAGTCGCCATGAACCAAACGCCAGCCAAGTCGCCAAGCGAAGCGAATGACAGGGCGCAAATGTCGCCAATTGTAATTTTCGGGTTGTACGAAATTTGGCGGAATTCTACATTATTTGGCGATTTTAACGCGAATCAAGTCGCCATGAACCAAACGCCAGCCAAGTCACCAAACGAAGCGAATGACAGGGCGCAAATGTCGCCAATTGTAATTTTCGGATTGTAAGAAATTTGGCGGAATTCTACATTATTTGGCGATTTTGGCATATTTTGGCGATTTTTGGCGAAGAGGGAAAGAAAAGAAAAGATTTAGTTTCTGAAATTTGATTTCTTAAGAATTCTCCTTCACAACTTTTACTATGCATAGAATAATATTCACTGTATTTTAATGAATGATGGTTATTCAAGATCGTAATTTTAGAATATTATTAATTTCCGCTATGTGTAAGCTCTAGTTTTCATACTATTTTTTTACAGCTCCGCCAATATGTACTACGACTGTTGAAAACCTGGTTATTTTAGTTAAGACGAAATATAATCCAAAAAGTGAACTGAAAATAGTGTTCTTCACATAGTTAACCAGCTTTATAAATTTGAGAACTTGCAAATAGTATGTAAATTGAATGCCTCACTCGCCAAATCGGTTAACTCCATAAAACAAAAAGTAGAGAAAAGTGACAAAATAGTTTACATTGCTTTTTTAAAATTCCTTTTTAATGATAAATTCAAATAAACGTTGTAGACTGTATTACTGCAGATGTGTCTGTTATCTAACGACTTATAAAAGTATAAGATAGAATATCCTTGGAGTAATCGTTATTATTACTACAATTATTGCGTGATAAAGGAAGTAAATCAATTGGCAAGTGAAAGAAAAGTATTAAATCAAATTCAATCCTCAAATTATTTCTTTCATTACAGAAAAACTCCATTACATAAATTTTTTATTGAAGATTTTAGCAAAAATGAGTAATATCTGTCCTGCTGTTACAGTTATTATTATTACTTTATTTAAATTGACTCATCAGAAATATGAATGATTTCAGCTGTATTTGAGCTCCCGTCATGTCGATTTGTCCTTAAGTTTTTATAATAATCATGCTTAATGGGAGGAATGAATTTCAACAAGGCAATAATGATGAATATTAATTAAATACCTACAATTAGTGCCCACTGTCTCAACTATATCAAATAATCTATCCTGTATCGAAATCCAACAACGTATTTATGAAAAATAGACACAAAATTGAGACATCCTTTCAAACGGTAAATCCGACATTAAAGCGAATAAAATTCACATACGTAGGGATCATTCGTAAGGGGGAGGTGTCCGGGTATAAATAACTTATTATTATTTAACCCCAAGAAGAAGATGGATAAAACAACGAATGACAACAACAACAGAACCAGCGGGAGTGTTCTCCCCTAAACTTTCTCGTACACTTCCCCCAAAAAAGGTGCCGTTTCCCCTTCCCCCGCGTGGCTAAAAAAATTCGAACCTATTGTTACCCAAAATTCAATGACTATCAGAAGGTTTTTCATTAGAGTGATTGAAAAATATCAAAGTGATTCAAAGAGATGCGTAACGATTTTCCTCTCTTACCGGCTCAAGGACAAACTGACGTAATTCGCTACTCCGTAATGAAATTCCTCTCCGTTCTTCCAGTACGCATGCGCGTGGAGATAACGGATTCTCTTCAAAAGTAAATTATACGGACAGACAGACAGTCAACCCTTTGACGGATTTGGCGCAAAATTTGATACGGACCTACATTCATGACGATAAAACTGTGTATAAAATTTTATCCATCTGGCTTTTCAAGTTTTTGAGTTATAGCGTTCGCATGACCTCGAACATGCAAACAGACAGACTTCCCTTTGACGGATTTTGTCCAAAATTTGATAGAAACCTACAAATTATGTTTAAAGACAACATACCAAATTTCATCCCCGTAGCTCTAATAGTTTTCGAGTTATCGTGTTCACAGACAGACAGACAAAATTCTAAAATTGTGTTTCTCGGACACCTTGAGATCTAAAACGTGGAGATTCGTCAAAATCTCGAGTTCGAATTTTTTGACGATTACAATACTTTCTCTTTGTATACTTCGTATACGAGAAAGTAAAAAGCGGTACCTTTTACGACAATATCATTGCATTAAAAAGCTTTTCAGCTAAATTTTTATTACGCAATAATGCAATTAGCAACTATTTATATTAGAGTGTGAAGTTAATCAGATTGACTTCTGAAGTAAATTATTTATTATTCAATGGCTCAAAAAATTTCGTCATCTAGTGGTGTTAATCCTTATTATTAGAGAAATTTGTTTTGAATATAAACAGTTAGATGTCAATCAAGTACTTTGACACTAAAATTTTTAAAAAATTCAGAAAGTGGAGTTAATCGATTTGGCACGTGAGGCATTCGATTGCCATTTAGATTAATTTTAAAATATTTCACATTTGAATTTATGGAAAGACGGAAAGTTCACATTTATTTCAGTTTTGGTGAAGGAATATTGTGTTTGCGTCTTCCTCATCTTTTGTGAAGGAAAGAAATTAAATGATTCGTGTTTCTATTCAAGGATATTCTTTTAATGAATGATTCTTAAGAAATCTATATCACAAAACAATGAGTGAGAATGGGATGAATTGAATCATAGCCGCTTTTATGTATTTTAATTATTTTCCGCATTACTATTTTAAACTGAAAATTTGAAGGCGTATTCTAACCAGTCATTTCAGACGAAAAAGAAAAATGTTTGAAATCGAGACTTTAATTTTCCACGAATTCTAATTTAATAAGATTTACATTGGTCATTCTGAAAATCAAAAATGAACTAAAACACGGAATTCAAAGAACTATTACAGAAATGACATTATTATCAGTATTTCTTGTTGTATAACTTATTTTTTTATTGAATTTTGCTAGTTCGAGAGCAAAAATAATAATGATTATCTACTGAATCATCAAAATTTATTGATAGAGCAATTTTTCAAAATTCTTTGTTGTGATTGACAGTTGTGAAATTTGTGACAGAGAAAACATTGTGGACTTCGTAACTTAAAATCAAATACTTGATTTATAATTTTTTTCCTGGCAATAAATAAATGCCTAAATAAAATGTAGGTGGAAAATCACCTATTTTTATAAATTTATTTGCGGTAAAATAGTAGCACATTTTCAAATCGAAATATTTAATTAAATTTAATATTAATAAAAAATCTTAATATTAAAGCCGATTTTGGAAATGTTATATGTTCTAATATTATTGTTTACCATACATAACACTGTAAAATACTTCTGTATCTTTTTTCTATGGACTAGTTTTCTGCTTTGTTTGTTTACATTTAAGTGCTGAGACTACGTAATTCCGGTTTTAATGTTAATTGAATGTCAATGGAATCTTATTGTAATAATGTAGTAATGGAATAATGTAATGTCAATGGAATCTTCAAAGCGGAAGTCCAACATCCCAGCAGATAAAGTCAAGGTTTTTAATGCAAGTAAACAAACCAGAATACTCGTCCATTATTAATAAAATAAATTTAAAATTATGTCAATTCATTTATTATCATTTGCTAGTATAGCGAAATACTTGCGTTTCTTTTTTTAAAATAAAATAAATATCGAATTCCATAACAGATCGTTTACTATCATTAAAAAAAATTGCTTCTTTATAATTAAAATAAATTTAGAATTCTATAACAGATCGTTTGCTAATATTAAAAAATTAAATTATTTCTTTACAAAGAAAATAAATTCAGAATTCCTTCTTGCATTCCTACTTGAATTTTTTCAGATAAATTGGGTGATTCCAAAAATAATAATAATAATCTAAACATTTTCATCAGTTAAAAGGTAAATTTCCCAACCCCCGAGTTTCAACATAAACATAAATGTCATTCCCCATCCTGCCCATCCAAGGGATGTGTGCATTATAATAAATTTTTCTTGATTTGATTTGATTGGGGGGTTTTGGGATTTTCAGCAACAAAGGCTATTATTCCCTATTCATTCCAAAGTTTTTTTTCAATCCGTAATCAAAAAAGAGATGAAAATTGCCATCCAAAGACGGGCTAAAGTTATTGCCAATCTGATTCGGTCAAGAGAAGGGGGGGGGGAAATGTCACCCTCCGAGAAAGGCCTCCATATTCTTACTAAAATTTTCTTTTCCTTCTTTTTTCCTTTATAAATAAAATAAATTTAAAATTCCATAAAAAATCGTTTGCTATCATTTCTAAAAAAATGCTTCTTTATAAATAAAATAAATTTAGAATTCCATAACAGATCGTTTGCTAACATTAAAAAAAAATTATTTATTTATGAATAAAATAAATTCAGAATTCCTAATTGCATACAGCTACTTTATTCCCCCCCCCCTAATAGATTGGATAATTCCAAAAAAAAAATTCTAAACATTTTCCTCAATTGAGAGCCAAATTTTTCAGCCCCAGAGATTTCAGCGATGCAACACAAACATAAATGTCATTTCCCATCCTGCCCATCCCTGGGACAAGGGATGTGTGAATATATTAAACCGCAAATGAGGTGGAGATGGCCGTAAGCGCGGGAGTCGTCCCTAATTAAAGGCAGCCGGTAGCCCGGATGTTGGGTGTGGCAGGGTAATCAATATGGCTGTAGTGTCAAGGTCGCTCCGAGAGGAGACCCTCTTCTTCTAAACACCGATGGACGTCCAATCAAGGTGAGTCGAACATTTCTCTCTCTGTGCACGAATGATAGATATACCTGGCTTGATTTTCGCGCGTTTCGCTTGCATTATTATGTGAGGTTGTTTTACAGTTGAAAGCTAGATTTTGTAAACGAATTTCGTATTTTTGGTTGGTATTTTGGTGATGATTGGTTCAAGAGAGGAGAAATATTTTGTTTGTTGTGCTATACTAGTGAAAGATACGGTCTGTGGAGTCTTAAATCATAAAGGTTACAGTTACAGATAGTTTGCGTAAAAAATTAACTTATTCATTCTACCATGTTTTGTTATAAAATATATATTTTAAAAGTTTTCTGAACTCATTCACCAATTTATTTCTGATATATGTATATTTTTGGGAGTCTTCTTTATGATGCCTTTTTTTAAAATTACAAACCTTTTTTTTCCCTTTCATTTTAGTTTTATATTCTGAAGAAAAGAATAGATATAAATATAATGTGGTGTTCATATCCTTTAAAAAACCCTTTTAGTTCAAATCTTCCGACAAAGATTTTATTAATTTCGGGGATGTAATGCTTACAAGAAAATAAACATTTCAGAAATGAGGAAAAATTTAATTTCTATTTTAATAGTTGCATATTTTCTTAGCAAAACTTTTATAAATAAATTCTTACATTAGAAGTGGGAAAAAAAATTAAAAGATGAATTATTTAGAAATAATACTATTTGACATTTTAATATTATTAAATTTATCGTTTGTCAAATCGTGTGAAATAATTGGAACAATAATTATGACTGAGGATGAAAACAAAATTCACTCGAGAAATAAGAGGTTTTGAGTATTAATTTTTTACAGTTAAACATTATTTCACAATTATATCATGGTTCAATGTTAGAACAATCACGTAAACTTGGATAAGAATATAATAACAAGCATTTTTCAGCTGCTGAATTTCAATCTTAATACTATGGCAAAGATAAAATGATTTTATTGGAGTAGATTTTGAAAATGAATTTTCTAAAATGTATTACCAGTCTGACGCATCGTATTATTAAATATGAAGGCAGATTTTCTATGAGAAGAGCATTTTAACAAAACAATCAATCATCGTGTTACTTTAGTTGCATAAAATTTGATTTCATTTATTTATATTGTTTGCTCTAAGCGCTATTTACAGTAAAATTTGAAAGCGTCATTTGTAGAACTTCTTAAAAAAATTTGTACGCTGTGTTTAAAAAATTAAGTTTTAAAACTGAGTTACTCTAATGTAAACTTCTAATATGTTTTGCTCTCAACTCAAAATATTTATATGAAAATAGTCAAGAAAAGTAGGAAGAATGAAAATTTTTGACTTCCCTTTAGTTGGAGAGTTATTTCCAAGAACTGTTCGAATATTTTCTGTGCTTAAAATTGAAGACCATGTTTATAAATATAGATCTTCTTTGTTATTACTGATCTGACGTAAATTCTTTGGGTGTCATGTTTTTAAATATTTTTTCTTTATAGATATAATAATGTTAAATTAACAAAAAAATTAACATCTCTCTTTTTTACTTTCTCGTATACGAAGTATACAAAGAGAAAGTATTGTAATCGTCAAAAAATTCGAACTCGAGATTTTGACGAAACTCCACGTTTTAGACCTTCCTGAGTCCGAAAAACACAATTTTGGAATTATGTCTGTCTGTGTGTCTGTGAACATGATAACTCGAAAACTATTAGAGATAAAGGGATGAAATTTGGTATGTGAACTTGAAACATAATTTGTAGGTTTCTATCAAATTTGGACAAAATCTGTCAACGGGAAGTCTGTCAATCTGTACGTCCGCGGTCATGTGAACACTATAACTCAAAAACTTGAATAGCTAGATGGATAAAATTTGGTACACAGTTTTATCGTCATGAATGTAGGTTCGTATAAAATTTTGGGCCAAATCCGTCAAAGGGTTGACTGTCTCAAAAAAGGGTCGGTCTGTATAATCGCATACTTGTTCAGTTTTGAAACTAACTCCCTGCGCATGCCTACTGGTGGCAATGCCTGTGCAAACAAGGGACGCTCCGAAAACTTGGCAGTTTGCCAAAAACCAATTCTGGCGCGATTTTGTAAGGAAGCAAACATTTAGGGAGTCTCGCCAGGTCCTGTTGCGCAAAAGAATGCGCAGGGGATTTGAATTTGTTTTGATCCTTCAAACCACGCGTGATTCCAACTTTGGTTTACTTGCGACGGAAGTTTATTTGACGTCTTTTATTATTCTAGTTTTCTCTACATGTGTTAGGAGTATACGAGAAAGTTTAGGGGAGACCACTCCCGCTGGTTTCTTGTAAGGGCTAAAGTTAACAATATGATAAATATAACATAGCTATCTATAATTTAAGAGAAATAAATTATGAAAATAAAAACAAGACGTATAAAATAAATAAAGGTGCTATTTTGAATTTTTTTCGGAATGAAACGACACTGCTTAGCTGCGAAAACACTCGGAAGGGTTGAATGTTATTTATTATCTTTTCCCTTTCTCGTATAAGAAGTATACAAAGAGAAAGTATTGTAATCGTTAAAAAATTCGAACTCCGGATTTTGCCGAATCTCCGCGTTTTAGACCTCCCTGAGTTCGAAAAACACAATTTTGGAATTATGTCTGTCTGTGTCTCTGTGAACACGATAACTCGAAAACTATTAGAGCTACGGGAATGAAATTTGGTATGTGGTCTTTAAACGTAATTTGTAGGCTTCTATCAAATTTTGGACAAAATCCGTAAACGGAAAGTCTGTCTGTTTGTACGTCCGCGTTCATGTGAACACTGTAACTCAAAAACTTGAATAGCTAGATGGATAAAATTTGGCACACGGTTTTAACGTTATGAATGTAGGTCCGTATAAAATTTTGGGCCAAATCCGTTAAATGGTTGACTGTCTGTCGGTCTGTATAATTTATTTTTGAAAAGAATCCGTTATCTCCACGCGCATGCGTACTGGAAGCAATCTTCTGTGAACGCAAAAGCTGTGGAGCGAATTACGTAAGTTTGTCCTTGAGCCGCCAAGAGCGGAAAATCGGTACGCATCTCTTTGAATTTGATTCTTTACCTAGATATTTTTCCCATCACTGTAATGAAAAACCTTCTGATAGACATTGGATTCTGGGTAACATTAGGTTCGAATTTTTTTAGGCACGCGGCGGAATGGGATACGGCGCCTTTTTGGGGAAGTATACGAGAAAGTTTAGGGTTTTTTTTTAATTTTTGAATATACCCCCTCTCTATCCTCAACCATCCTTCAGCATAAAGAAGATTTTATTAATAATTAGTTGTTTTGTCTAACGGCTCGAATTGCCTTGATATTATTTCTAGGATTTATTTTTGGTTTATCATTTTATTCTATTTTTACTTTCTCGTATACGAAGTATACAAAGAGAAAGTATTGTAATCGTCAAAAAATTCGAACTCGAGATTTTTACGAATCTCCGCGTTTAGACCGCCCTGATCCCGAAAAACACAATTCTCGACTTATATCTGTTTGTGTGTCTGTATGTCTGTGAACACGATAACTCGAAGACTATTAGAGATACAGGGATGAAATTTGATATTTGATCTTAACAAATAATTTGTAAGTTTCTTTCAAATTTTGGACAAAGTCCGTCTACGAGAAGTTTGTCTGTTTGTATGTCCATGTTCATCTGGACACTATAACTCAAAAGCTTGAATAGCTAGATGGATAAAATTTGGTACACAGTTTTATCATCATGAATGTAGGTTCGTATAAAATTTTGGGCCAAATCCGTCAAAGGGTTGACTGTCTGTTGGTCTGTATAATCGCATAATTTTGAACGTAATAACTTCTAAACAAAATTACTTAGATAAATGAAATTTTGTATGGGCCTTCTAACCTTAATTTTAAATTTGTGTCCAATTTTTGTGTCAATAGGTTAAAAAAAAGGCGTTCGAATTGGAAATTTGTTTTTCCTTATCTTGTGCAGTATTGCGTAATCACGCCGGCTTCTGATTTCAACTCTACATCCGCCTTCTGCTTCAAACCTTCCTTCCGTTTCGCTTATATTTTCTCCACTGCGTTAGGGACGCTTGTTCGTTTTACTGCCTTTTAGCTAATTTTCCGTCTACATATGTTAAGGGTGTATACGAGAAAGTTTATGGGAGACCACTCCCGCTGGTTTAATAATAGTGTTACAAAGCTATAAAGTTGTTTCCCTGAGATGCTATTCTTGGCGACAAACTTGGCGGACTCGGAGCCCTTGGCGAGAGATTTGGCGACCATTTTGGCGACTTGGCGGAAAAGTTGGCGACTTTGGCGAGAAAAGCAATTTTCTAGAAATGCCTTGAGCTGTCAACCTATTTCTACTAGCTTCATAAACTTTCTGGAGATTACGTCACTTCCTTCGTAATGACGTCACTTCTTGTTGAAAAAGTATAAAAGCGAACTCTCAAGCCAAGAGGAGTTAGTTGGATTTTGATCAGCAAGCAAGCTGGTGAGCTAACGAGAAACCTTTGAGCGCTTTGTTGTGAATTTTTACAAGTGCTGTTTTAATACTTGTGCTACGTTTCTTTTCCTAAAATATTTGTAAAAGAAAGAGCTTTATTTTTTTAAATCCTGCTTATTGGACTGCATTCACGTACACCCACAAGACAATTCATTACAATAATATTAGTTCCACGCCAAATTGAATGAAAGTAGAATTGAAATCAAAATTATGATGAAAGCTAACAATTACTCATCGTGATAATCAACTAATCAAATGGAAGGAAATTTCAACGCGATACTTCAGCTTGTTCCATGGAGCTGAGTTTTATAAAACTAGATTCAAATGAATATAGATAGTAATCTTATGTCTTGAGCTACGTCAAGTTTATTGCGAGATTTGCTTTTCTTTTACGTATAAGACGAGAATGCTCTTTCCTCAAGTTGTTCGAGAAAAGTATTAAATATTTTATTGCTTTAACACAGTTCTTGGTACTCTTCTTTTACTGCTGCCAAGTAGGCTTTCGGACTTGCGTAAATTTCACTGAACACACAAATTTGGGAAAACGCCAATTGTATAATTTTTAACCCCTTATGTTTTGTGTTTTCCGCCATTACCGACAGTACTTGCGCGAACCCCCCAGGATTTGCTGCTGCATTTGCTAGTAATGAGGAAAGACAACCCCACCGGCCATCGGAACGGAGTTTGCATCGGAGTACCACCTCCACATCCAATTAAGGTTTGGTCTTTTAATGAAATTATTCATATAATACAGTAGAACCCCGCTAATCCGAACCGATTTTATCTTCGAAAACTATATGTAATTGAAAAGATTACCTGAAAGGATTTAAATATACATACTAAAAACAAAAATTACCTTTTCAGCATGCATAATTTTGTACACATTGAAGAAACTAATGCAATAATTCAAGGATAAAGTCTCTTCATACAGGAGCACACCCATTATTCTAATGAAAAGGGAGACCTATTCTCTTTCTATTGCTTTTGAATAAAAGAATTCAAGAGATAGTAGTTCTGAGTACTTATAACTTACATTTTTTTTTAGCACACAACTTTTCCTTTTCTATTTTTATCGGAATTTCGGGTAATCAGAATTTTTTGTAATCCGAACAGGCACCGGTCCCAATTTGTTCTGATTAGCGAGGTTCTACTGTAGTTCGAATTTGAGATAATAAATCAGATGAATTAATTAAGGGGTGCAATTAATTGCTGGGGACAAGCTACTGCTATTGATTGGATTAAAACTTTAGCGGAAATACACTGCCAGATGCTAGTGTGGTGTGGAAATTTGGAAAAAGGGGGTTTCCGTGTCCGAATTCTTTAAAGTTACTGCGTTGCAACTCATCAAGATGTTGATTTTAAGGCAAATTTAAATTTAAATGGACTGAAACAAACAAGCGGGAGTGGTCTCCCCTAAACTTTCTCGTATACTCGCAACACATGTAGAGAAAGATAAGGAGCTAAAAAAGGCAGGAAACGAACAGCACCCCTAACGCAGTGGAGGAAAAATGTTGAAACGTCATACCACGATTTCCGAAGGTCGTCCAACGGAAGTGGAACAGGGAAGCCGGCGTGATTACCAGTAGGGCTGCAGATAAAGAAAAACAAAAGTTGCAATTTGAACTACGAACCAATTCGACACAAAAAAATTGACACAACTATCATTAAGGTAAGAAGGCCACATCCAAATTTCATTTTATTATAAAAGTAACTTTTAAGGAAGCATTGCGTTCAAAAGTATGATTATACAGACAGTCAACCCTTTGACTGATTTGGCTCAAAGTTGATGATGAACCATATTCCTGATGATAAAAATGTGTACCAAATTTTATCCACCTAGCTATGCATGTATACATAGAATCAAGAACGGGTCTCACTTGTCGGAGACCTGCATCTAGACACAGCCATACCCCATCTGTTTAAAAAAAATAATCTTTTATTGTAATACCTAATAGTTACTTTGATTGGCTGTAATAATGCTTTCTAACAAAGTCGTTCGGGGATGGCTTACCAGTCTCTGTGTGTGTGCCTCTGTGTGTGTGGGGTAGGTTGATCGCATTTTTCTACTGGCAGGCCACCTAACTGCGAAAAAGAGATCACACGATCTCAAAAGGGGTTGTCCGTAGTGTGAAGCAGCTATTATTTGAGTTTGTGAGTTTTCATGTTCAGAAGAACACGGGCATGCAGACAGACTTCCTTAGACGGATTTTGTCCAAAATTTGATAGAATCCTTACAAATCATGTAAAGACCGTACCAAATTTCATTCCGTAACTTTATTAGTTTTTGTTATCGTGTTCATAGACAGATAGACAGACATAATTCAAAATTGTGTTTTTTCGGACTCAGGGAGGTTCAAATCGCGTGGAGATTCGTCAAAATCTCGAGTTCGAATTTTTTGACGATTGCAATATTTTCTTTGTATACTCTGCATACGAGAAAGTAAAATATATTGATGAAAATGAGAGATGAAAGTGAAGTGAAAGTTAGAGCTCTTTGTAGAAAACGCGTTTCAACGTAGAGTGGGTTGATTAATGTCGAAAGGTGAATTTTGAGGAAATTCACGGTCCAGATTCTCATCAACTGTGCTCACATCCTGACGTCTTTAACAGCAATACGTACCGAAACGAAGCATAATGA
>BGPR01024582.1:0-23095 GCA_013235015.1 Araneus ventricosus | reverse complement strand
GAACGCGTGTTCGATCCCGGCTCGGAGGAATTTGGAGTTTTGTCACAATCTACAACGAAATCGTACAAGTAAATTCAATTAAAAATTAGATTAATCAAATTAAATAAAATTAAACTTTGATTTGATTCCTGATTAATTGACATTCCAGATAACTCTTAAGATGGTGTCAGCAGAAGGGGGATAAAAAAGGGGGCTGGACTCCTCTGTAGGAGTTCGGCTTCGTAGGGGAGAGGGGTTCTATTTTGTCCGCCGACAGAGGGCTCTAAACAACCTTTTGAAAGGCCTGAAAAATGCCTGAAACAAGCTTGTGAAAAAAGCTTGGGGAAATCTTACAGAAAACCTTGTTTCTTGTTGACTAGCGAACCTTTCCGCTACCTTGCCGAAAGGTCCAACCCTTGTCATGGGCACCTTTGTGACAACCCTTTACCCTTGCTGACGACAAGGTTTCCAAAACCTTTTAGACAAGCTTTCTTTGCTATCTGGGATGGAATATAACTACCTGCGGGATAATTAGAGCTTAAATGATTCTTTGCATCAAGTTAGATCTAAATAATCCAAGGGTATGAAGCAACCGGCAGACCCTAAATCCCCTCACTCCATTTCACTTGGAGTGGAGCGTGTTGGCTTGGAGACGGAGTGAATGGCAGGCTTAAAAAACATTGTCAATCAAAATTCTTGAAGCTAGAAAATTAGTTCAGTATTTTTAACGCCATCTCTTGGCAATATTATAAGCTATTGAAAAACCCTGTAGAACGCAAAGTCATCAACCCTATACATCGAACGTCCAAATCGGTTAAGTGGTTAAGGCAAAAATTATATCTTTGAGAGGAATGCAAATTGGATATTTCCTTGTTATAACGGCCCCATACGCCAAATCTCGCCAATACGTCAGAATAGCGAAACCTTGGTTTAGTTCAGTTATAACGGCCCGCTTACGCCAAATTTCGCCAAAACGTCAGCATAGCGAAACCTTGGTTTAGTTCAGTTATAACGGCCCCCTTACGCCAAATCTCGCCAAAATGTCAGCATAGCAAAACCTTGGTTTAGTTCAGTTATATTAACATCATTTTTGCAGCAATGCGATGGCTATTTTGAGACGGACCTCATCATTTTGAACAGCGATCAGATGACGAGGACGACACCTGAGCAGTCACCCCTTCTCCACACTTCCGCACCGCACCAGCTTTAGGACATTTGGCCATTAAGTATGATTCAATGTGCAAGAGGTACCATACACTGCGGAGTTTCAGTGGAATCGGGTTTCAAACCTGGAGCTCTCAATTCCGAAGTCGAGATCTTAGCTCTAAAGCAAGCGAAATCTTACCTGCCATCTGTTTGGCGTAATACGATGTTCGCTATGTAAGCTCGGTTTAGAAAGCACCTGAAATTGTAACTATTAAACAACTCTATGCAGAGAAAAAATTCTACCGTCTGCACATCTGCTCTCCCCATACAGAAACAGTTAAGAAGCAATATTCAATGAATTCAAATATAAATTTACCAAAGTTAATTTAACCCGGGGGGACGCGCGATGGTCATTTTATGACCCCAAGCCCCGGAAAACTCAAATTTTTAGAAAACTAGCCACCTGTTCGTTCCTTTCTTATCAGTAGCCGAGTTAGTCACAACCCTCTGCCTTTTATGAGTATTTAGAAAGTATTTCCGTAATTTTTCGTCCCCTAATACACGTTTGGTCAGTTACTGGGGTTATTAAATGACCTCGCGCGTCCTTCCGTTTGTTCCACAGACTAGTTATTGAACGTAGCTGATACTGTCAGCTCGTTATTTTCCTTGCCGAATTGAATTATTTACCTGTTGCTCACAATGCCGACTCCATAAGAAAAAGAAATGGAACGTTTACGTAAACCTTTTGCTGAAGTTGAAACTGATGAAGATCCAGACTTTGAGAATGAAGACAATGGATTTGAGGATGTTTTAGAAGAGGTTTTTTCAGATCATGAAAGTTTCAGCGAACATGATACGAAATCGGAAGAGGATGGAGATTCTGGAAAAGAAGATGGGAAGAACTTGGAATTGTTTTCATCAAAAGAGAGATATGAGTGGAGAAAACAAAATTTAGGCAAAATATTGTGTCGCACTTACCTGGAACAAAAGGACCAGAAGAGTTGGGAATTATTCATCACAGACAACATGATGCATTTAACTGCACAGTGAACAAATATATTTATCTAGAAATGCACAGCACACTTTTCACGTGAAAGAGATGCGCGAAAAATACACCTCTAGAAATCCGCGCTTTATTAGTGGATAATAATGGAGTAGATTTGATTTGTGTTAAGCACCGTTTTCTTAATGTCTAAAAGTCAAAAGTGTTATTTCCCCAACTAAAAATATAATGATTTCAACAGCGCTGAGTTGAATTTTAGTTTGGGCGTTTTAGCGGGTTAATTAAAAACAATTTTTGTAAACACGCTTTTATTAATTAAATGAAACAGTATAATTTTTTATTTTAATTGTTTCTGAATTTTATCAATCAATTGTTTTTCAAATTCTTTATCAGATGGTACCACTGATAGGGAAACAAAATTTAATTCAATCAATAATTAATCTTGATCAGTAATTTTCAGGAGTAATTAACTCCTGAAAATATTAAACTTCTAAGCGTTTGGCACGAATTTTTTCGTTTCTCATATTGAGTTCGAAAGCAGTTAATTCATGTTTATATGTATAATTTCTTAAACTACTATGGGTAAAATATTCTTAATGTTTCAGAGATTTGACTAAACGCAATAAAGATTCAATTATTCACTTTAAAAGCAAATGTTTAAGACTTTTAAAGCAAGTAGAACGAAATAGCTAACCGCTCAGAAGATTAAAACATTGCATTTTCATCGAGAACAAACAAGTGTACAAAATTTCAAAACTCTACCACACCAGGAAGTGAGTGAAAAACCAATTAAATAATTCCAACTTTTCAAACATAAAATAAGTCAAATTAAATAAACGTTTCTAATAAACTGAAATGCATATCGAATCTATTATATGTAGAATTTATCATTTAATCAATAATAAACGTTAGAATAGGAAATTCGAAGATTGATGATTAGCGAAATACGAACTAGCTGGATTGTATAGAAATTTGACGTTGTAAAATATTTCTATTTTTGGCAGAAACAACTAAAACGAACAGAAAAGTTTCTAATGACAGAAAAAATATTACCTAGCAGAAATAAAAATATCCTTTTATTTGTTCTTCAAGAAAGAAAGATCGAAAAGAAATTTTTAAGCTGAGTAAATGTTGAAATCTGTTTACTCTTGAGATTTGAGGTGAAATTTCCAGCTGGTAAATTTTTTTTAGAATATGCATTAAAGATCTTTGGAGAAGACAGAGTTATACAAAAGAATTTCATATTCAGAGAGATAGATATATATGTAAAATCGTTTGTTATAGGCATATATCTCAAATAGTTTAAAATTCTTTTAATGCATTATATTCTTGGCCAGGATACCAGACAGAAATTTTATTTTGCAGCAAAGTTGCAGCAACCTTGCTCTGCAAATATGCAAGCTTGCAATAAGTCTGAAGCGACAAGAATGCAAGCTTGAAACAAGTTAACGCAAACGAGATAGTCACCACGCGTCATACTTGTCACAAGCTTGCCCCGTCAAACTCATTGCAAACTATATCAAAAACAGAGTATGAAAACAACCTCGGATTCGAATCCCCGACATCCCGCTTCCTAATCCTGTCGTCTTAACCACTCGGCCAGCTAGACTCTGAGAGGCGAAGACAGATTGCGTTAATAGATCGTGCATCTGCGATTTATTTTCGACTGTTTTCTTGATTTCATTAATTTTTTAAATTTTGAGTTGAGAATAGGATTTGAAGTCAAAGAGAGCGCGATTTTCGCTAATAACTACGTTTTGCTAGAAGAATAAATTATGCAATTAGGGTTTAAAAGTGATTATTTTTAAAATGGGAGAAAATGTAAAATTATTTTTCAATAAACATTGACTGTTTTCAAGGTTTAATTTTGTTTATGAACGTTAAAATTTCAACATTAAGAAAAAGGCGATATAGCTTTCTTTAAAGTGCGAGTTCTATATTGAGGAAAAAGATGGAAAATGCTTCAAAAATTTTTTTATAAAAAAGTTAGTTTTTTTACAAATTATCATTGATTTATTGAATTAATGAAAAGAAGAACGGTCTAGGAGATGCTATTAAAATCGGATGTTTTTTTTAAAACAGAGACAAAGATAATTATCTCTTTGTGCTGTCTTTGCAGGAAGCTTGTTTTGCAAACTTGTAGCAAGTTTGATTTGCAAGGGAGGTGGCGCTATATTTGTCACATCGAACTTGTAGAAAATGCGTTGCAAGCGAGGGTGGCGCTAGTTGTCACAGCAAACTTGCTACAAGTTCGTTTCAAGTTTGACGTGTCAAATTTTGCCATGACAAGGGAATATCAAGTCAAAATCAAACTTGCTGCAAACTTATGTGCTATCTGGGTATACGCCCTTAAATCCGAAAGAGGAAAACCATTTTTGAAATTATGCCCGAGTTTTCAAATGTTTTAATAAAAATTAGTTTTTTTTGCAAATTATCATTGATTAATTGAATTAATAAAAAGAAGGACGGTCTAGGAGATGCTATTAAAAACGGATGTTTTTTTAAATCAGAGACACAGATTATCTGTAAGTGTGCTGTATCACCTTTTCAGAAAACTTGTTTTGCAATCGTAGTGTGAAGTTTGTCATAACAACAACAGAGCAAACTTCTTTTGCAAGTAGGTTGGTTGATTATGCTTTGTTACTTTGCAAGAAGTTTGCTGCAAAGTTGCCACATCAAGTTTGTCATGACAAGCTAATATTAAGAAAAATCAAACTTGCTGCAAGTGTACATGCTATCTGGGATGCGAAGATTTAAATATACAAACAACACATACAATGGCTCCCAAAATTGAGTATACAACACTCATATTCATCATTAAGCGCCTAAAATAGCAACTTAAAATATTCATTTAATTTTAATACTTAAAGGAATGTTAAAATGCTCGTTATAGAAAGTATTAAGCAAGTATATAAAATTGAGGAAATTATAATACCTTAATTGGCTAAATTGTTATGTTGAAGTTCCAAATTAGAGAGTCACAAAATTGAGTATACACTTCATAAAAATTTCAATATAGCCAACAGTACTTTTCTTTTAATGAACCAGTGTAGTAAATTTGATGCTGCAATGCACCAGGAATTGATATCCATGAGAAAAATAAGTTAATATTTTTTTAACTCTATCGATACGGGACAGTCCCATACGTCCCTTCGAGCAAAAGACGATAGCCGCCCGCAATGTCCGAATGTCACTCTGGAATTTCCACCCCCTTTTATTAAGTGTGATTGATTTCACACCCGCGGGGTTTGCTTTCTTCGTTAGTGTGGCTCGCCCAGATGTGTTTGGAGAAGAGGGGAGATTTCTTACAATTCGGATAATACCAGCTGTCATTGTGGTTTTGAGGGAAAAAGTGAATTTCCCTTATTTTTGATAGAGGAGCTCGGACGTTCCCGTATTTTAAGGTCCCTTTATTTTAATGGCCTTAGGAATTAGAGGGTTAATTCTCAAAATTAGCTCTTTAACTGAACAAGTGTTGATACCCCGAAACTTGTAATTCAATTGTCTGAATAAAGCAAATCTCGACGTGAAATTGCAAAGAATGCTTGCAGTAGTCATGGATACATATAAAAATATCCCGAAGTATAAAAAGTGTGAACTAATAACAAATTAGCCTGTTAGAATAAGAAAAAGAATTCTCAATTCGAAGACTAAGAGAAACATTTTTAGACAAATACGAAAAAATTCCAAATTGATTGCTGTAGAAATTTTTACATCGACGTCTACAGCAAGAGAAAGGAGTTTTTCAGCAGAGACATTTAGAAAGGTGCTCAGGAAAGCCAATTATAATGGAATTGTAGCTATAAAAACCTTTCATTTCCAAAGTCAATAGAGATAAAAAAAAATTGCTTTTGTTAAAAAGCATATAAAAGAGCCTGAAGACTTTTAGAATAAAGAAATATTCAGATACAAACGTAAATTTAATGTTTTTGGAAGTAACGGTCGTATCTACAGGGTGTTTCAAAAATATCTGGAAAAAAATGAAAGGGAAGATCAGGCATATGATAAGCATTCAAAAATCACCTAGGAACATGGGTGCGCAAACGCCGTCCAGAGGCAGCAAAAGGCGTTTAAAATAATACAACGCATGCCGCAATTGCTGAAACTTTTTGAAATTTGTACATTTTTTCAAATATTTCCTCGAACTTCGACCATATAAAGAATAGTTTTTAACTCACAATTTACAGTGAAGATTCGGTCTCGAGAGTATTTTGGGAACTGACCAGATATTGATGATGTTTAAAAGGGATTTTAGCTCATCCATTTCATAGAAATGTGATAATGGTTTGCGACTTTCGTCGACTATTTTGTGTGTTATGCGCAATATTTACATGTATGTTCGTAAAAATAGATGGAATATTCGGGAAGATATAGAGGTTTCTTTAAAAAATCCCAATTTTTTGGCATGTTTTTTGCTTATAACTTGCAGTATTTTCAACCAAATTGTATGAAACTTACAGAATATGTGACGATATGCTAGAGTAGCATTGTCTAAAAATTGGAAGTAAATAGTCTGAATATTAAAGAAGTTATGAGCATTTGTAATAACTGATTTTTTACTGCACATACGCTGAAGGTAGCTTAATTTTTCTTTCACACCTTTAGAGCCAGATATAAAAGGCATCTTATATAAAAATTCCAGTTCAATACCTTTAAGATTCAAAAAGATATAGGCATTTTGGCCAGCGCTGTTTTATTTTAAATGCCATCTGCTGCCTCTAGATGGCGTTTGCGCACCCATGTTCCTAGGTGATTTTGTATGCTTATCGTATGCCTGACCTACCCCTTCATTTTTGCCAAATGTTTTTGAAACACCCTGTATGCTTGGTTTAAGCCTGATTCTGATCTACTTGCCCCAAACACCATTCCTACAGTGAAACATGAGGAAAGCTCAGTCCTTGTATGGGGTTCTTTGTCTGCAAATGAAGTGGGGATTTCGGTTTTTATCGATGGCATAATAGATGAAATGAAATATCTGGATATGCTGAATAAAAATTTAAAACAAAATGCACAGAAACCGAGTTTAAGATCAAATTCTATTTTTCAACAAAGCAACAACCTCAAACAAACAGCCGAAATTGTGAAATTACGTTTATTATTCAAGTATAAAATGCGATTGCGTACTCCACCTCAGTCCCCAGATCTCAATGTTATTGAAAACTTGCGATCGAAATTGGAAATATCTGCTCAGAAACACAGCATTAAGAATAAAGAACACTTAAAAACTGTGCTACAAGAAGAATGGGGTGCAAGTTTCTTTATTATTAAAACCGGAAGCGATTTCACTCATTTCTCCTCCATTTCTTGTGGTAATAACGCCTTACAGTGCAAATAAATTATCTTATAAACAATGGAACCTCTAATAAAAAAACCCTCATTAATTAAATTAACGCTGGGCATAATTATTAAAGGCGGTGGAGTTTATTACTTTGCTAGATGTATGAATGATTCTATAATGCTTTTAAACATTTTCAATCAAAGAAATAAATCTCAAAAATAAGGAGTTAAATTGTGTTAAGAAATAGTTGTAATAAATAAAACAGTTCCATTATCTGTAAGGTTTCACCCCTTTATCTTTATTGCAAAATATCTGAAATTTTCTCCATTTTGAACAATGCCAATATGTTTTCAAAATCTTTATTTTAAAATACATAATTATATCATAAACGTGAACAATAATTACATTTTGTTAAAATTCGCAGATTCGCCTCATATAAGCAACTGAAAAGGAATGACTCACTTCACACAAAAGGTCATTAAAATCTTTAAAGTGAAAATAAATAAGATAAACACCATTCTAATTTATTTCATTGCAAATAGGTTCAGTAATTATTAAGTTAGAATACGTTTTGTGCTATTGAGGAAAAAATAATTTTGATTTATGTTATTCTAAACAATTAGCTCGTATTTTTGCTGAAGCATTTCCCGACATGTTTTAATTTTATATTTATTTTCGTTTCTAACAAAACTGAAAATAATTAATTGTTTCACTAAAAAGCAGATAATTTAGTGATTGTTATTTGCGCTAATGGGAATTTATAAATTACAGCATTAATTAACTAAAGAATACATATTTTAAGCAAATTAGGTCCCTAGTCTTTTATAATATTTATTATCTGCGATTTAAAGAGTGATTAATTATTTCTTTTTGAGTTGTATCCATAAAGTTACCTTTACAGTGTGCTTTTGCATGGAAAGAAAATTATTTCAATTGTTGTTTTATTATATAAACTAGAAAATCGCCCGTCATGGTATCACTGGTGCAAATTGCCTCATCATTCGAGAGATTTCCCATAAAATTTGACGTGTTTAAATAGATATATATGCGAGAGAAATGTTTAACATTGATTGAAAACAAATAAAATAAACGTATGTTTTATCACAAGAAATATTTTTTATTTACATATTTCTTTATTCAAAAAACCTCTTGGTAAACAACATTCCCTGTGAAATATTTTTCGTTGCTTAAGAATTTTATTATAATTCAATAACCATGAAATTCTCAACTTGTCAAACGTAAGTAAAAATTTAAAATTTCAAAGGAATTCTTTTTCGAAATTCTAACCAAAACAGGGAACGTTTGATTAGAATCTTCTCTGCTTGTCAAACGTTGCCAAAAAATGTTATCAAATTATATCATCACGATTGCAATAAATAATCAGATGCATCGTGGCGTCCAAACTATATCACGTGCATGATATACAACTAACGTAATTTTCAACTTTCTATTAAAAAACGGAAATTAATTTGAAATATATGATTAATATAATTTAAAATTTCTCGGGAACTATTAATCATAGCGAGATAAATTTTATATCAATATACAGAAAATTTTATTTCACTATTTTAGAGCTATTAAATTTGAAATTAGAACGACAATTACTCTTTTAAATTTAAAATTACTGAAATTTAGGTTCTATAACAATGAAGTAATGCTGTTTAACGTCTCGCAGTGATATGGCGCGAGTTTTATTGTTGACGATGTCAGAGCGCTACCGAGAGACAGATCTGGGCTATTATATTAGTGATGTTTTAACTGGTGTAGTTTAAATAGTTTGAATTTAAAAGTTAATAATGATTTCGATTCGAAACTGCTTTTGTCTGCATCGGGGAGGTTTGAAATGTCGAAATTTATCAATGTCTTGAAGTGGAATCCTTTGACGATTATGATGTTTTCTCTATGCATGCTTTCAACGTGAGTTAGTAAACATAAGAAATCAAAACAAACCAAACTGGAATAAAATAGAACGTGAAAAATTAAGATGGAAAACAGTATTGCGAAATTACAAAAAAGACATATAAAAGCAAATAAAAGTACACATAACAAAAATACCTCTTAAAAATATCTTAAACACATATCTGTGGCGTCCATTACTACCAGAGCAAAATTGCCAATCCATCAACTTGAATCCTGTTGTCTATGGAACCTTTTTGTCTTGCTTCTACGTAGTCACTCCAAGTGAACTTCTTTGTAATCAAACTGCACAGATTCATTACTGTATATATACTGGAACTGCCTAATGTTATATTACTGCCATTTTATTTCGTCACGCAGTGATGTGACTTTTAATTCCGGAGTTAAATAAATAGTTTATCCTTTTAGTATGTTTCTTTGAATCTGTCTTAATCACTCGTAGTTAATAGACTAGACCCATCAGCCCAAGTGATTGACCTGAGTGGTGATGTTGACTGGAGATCAGAGGGGTCAGACTAAACATCAAAGTAGTTATGCGCAAATGCAGCTGCAACCAAGATCAGAAGGGTCAGCCTAAACATCGAATTAGTTATGCGCAAGTGCAGCTGCAACCAAAATCAGTGTGGAGATAAGAGCAGAGTGAAGACTAAACAAAACCATGAATGAAATAAAAGGGAATGAAAATGGATTAATGGAATTAAAATATAATAGAATGAAAATAATAGATATAAAATAAAATGAAATGACAATTAATTAATGGATTTGAAGTATAATATAATGGAAATGATTAATAATAAGATAATAATTATGATAATACAATAACTAAATAAATAAAATATTGATAATCCTTAATAATATAATAAATGCGAAAGTGTGTCTGTCTGTCTGTCTGTCTATCTGTCTGTCTGTTTGTTAAGCTTTCACGACCAAACCACAAAACCGATTTGGATGAAAATTGGCAGAGTTGTAGCTTTAAACCCAAGAACGGACATAGGCTAGGTGAAATCACGTTAAATTAATTATTTTTGACTACAGATTAAAAATAGTTAACAAAGAAAGCCCATTGACTCCGCAATTCGCGATGAAGATTTTTATTTTTCATTCAACTGTCACGTGATCCTTCAGGAATGCGAAAACATGTGGAATAAGTTATTTTTTAAATCAACTGTCACCTAATCCTTTTTTCAGCTGTAACTTCGGACCAAATAGTCCGAACAAAATTATTTTTATACCATCTTAAAGGTAAAAATTTTACCTTTTCAATGATATTAATTTTATTTCTGTGACATTTTTCCTTCAATTTTTATTCATTTTTTAAAGTTTACGTGCAGACGATTTTGAAATAACGCAAATTTATACCTAATTTGCTGCTAGAAAACGGTTAGACTTTGAACTAATTTACCTTCATTTCTGAAAATTTTGCTTATATTTATAAATATCTATAAAATAAGGCAGAAATTACATGTATTTGTCTGTCTGTTGGTCGGTCGGTCACAAGAACTCCTCCTAAACGGTGAATGGTAGCGACATGAAATTTACACACGACATTCTAGAGCATATTTCTAGATCAAAGGTGCTATTTTCAACTTTCAGAGTTAATTAGTTCTTAAGATATTTAATTAAATAACGAAAATTAGCTGCTTTTAAGCTTAATGCTTAGACGTTTTTTGCCAATAACTTCTGAAATATTTATTAGACAACAATTATTTTTATGCCATTTTAAAGACCAAAAACTGATCTTTTTAATGCTATGAATTACATTGCAATGAAATGTTTTCTCTGATTGTTATTAAGGTTTAAAAATATTTTTGTAACGTAATTTCTAACAAGTCTTTTTATTCTTATAGAAATAAATTCAAGCCAAATTACTGTTTCGCACGCGGGCTTTTGCCAGTGTTAAAATTAATAAAAGAAAATATTGCTTTCTTTGACCATTAACAACAAAGGAGACTTTACACTTCCGGTTTCCTGTTGTGGTAGCATTTACAGCTTTTAATAAGGTTACACAGTGATCCAATGACGTTAGTGAATTATTCTCTCGATGTTTTGTTTAACTTTCAAAGTGAGGTATTACAGAATATCCATCTGTAGATACGGTAATGGGCATTAACAAGGAACATCATATACTGTAGAGCTCTTCAACATCTTAGAATTGTCAGGGCACCTTCCGACAAGCCGAGATTGAATCCGGGTGCCAGTACTACTAATACGGAACCTCGATATACCGAGACTGCGCAATGGCACACGGTCGCAAATTACACACCAAGGTCCAAACGTCATGAAAGCTACTGTTATGACTAATATAGGGAGAAGAGAGAGTGTTTTAATTCCACGCCTTCCGATAACACAGAAGGATTTATCATCTCAGTTCAAAAGGTAACAAATCCCTGTAAAAATATCATTTGCGAGGCTCAGGGCCAGACATTGAAAGTGGCAGGGGTACATTTGGAAAAACCATATTTTTCCCATGGGCAACTATATGTGGCCTGTTCACGTGTGTACAGCCCACGCAACCTCTACATCCGTGCAAATAACGTGGTATACAAAAGTATATCATCATAGATAAACAATTTACATAACTATATCAGCATACATGTACAGTACACTCCTGTCAGCCGTCCAATTAAGTATTATCAACCGTCACTACTTAAGTCAATAACTTTTCCTTTCCCCTTTCAAAATGCAACAAAACATTTACATTCGTGAATTAAAAAAAAGAATAATTCAAATTCTTCGCGCACGAAGTCGCGGGTAACAGCTAGTTAATAATAAGTTTCTCTCTCTCTTTCTCTCTTTTTGTTTTTTATTTGGCGTCACTAGATGGCGCTTTACTCTTATTATCTCTTTCTCCTTCCTTGTTATTTTTTTGCACTCGCCTTTTTGGCGGTATTCTTGATTTAGCGAGGTAAGGATAAAAAACTTTCTTCTCTTTATTCGAGTTATTTTAATTTTTGAAAATGTTCTCGTTTTTCTTCTATTCCACTTTAGGACTTTTTGGGTTAATTGGGTGTTAATTTTTGATAATGTCAAGCAGATATTCAAACAAGTCCTGTTTTGAATATCTGCTTTGTGTTCGACCCCTGAAGAAGTATATAAAACAGGTATCTTCCATTTTGTTTTGTCTTCACTCTGCTCTTATAGTAAACATAAGGGACTTTTCAACGGAATGAATAAACGTTTGTATACAGTCATTTAATCCTGAAACTTGATTGACTTCTAAGAATTGCACTTATCATTCTTGTTTGTAAAATGAACGAGACAATTAAAAAATAGTTTTATAAAAACATACTTTTATTAGTATACTAAAATTTAATTTTTAAAACATTATTTTTTACTTTTTAATCTTTAATTTTAATTCATGAAATAGTAAAATCATTTTTTTCTCAAATTCACTAACAGGTGGCGCCACTGTTTCTGGATCAAAATTTAATTAAAATAATCGCTTAACTGATAGTTTAGTTTTGAAAATATTATTGTATTTTAATCGAGAATACGCAAGTGTACTAAATTTCAAAACTCTAACACCTTAGGAAGAGAGTAAAAAATCAATTACAATTTCACTCTTATCAAGCATGAAACAAGTCAAGTGAAATAAAAGTGTTTAAAAAAAGATTCGAACGAAACATTATTCCTAAAATGACGATCGAATTATTCGTACTCTGTTGTGTAACCATTTATAGTTTACTCAGTTTTCTTAGGCTAACAACAGACATCTAAGTACACTTTTTAATATAAATCCTAAATCTACAAAAGGATGGTATGTTCCTTATTACATACCTGCATCCAATTTCAAATAGAATTCCTAAAAGTTTTCAGTATATATTTTAACTAGTGTAAAATGTCAAATTAGAAACAAAGCAGTTGAAATTATCCCAAAATAAAAATTTATATCCTTCAGAGATAGGGATTTTCATCAAATATTCCCGGCAACTAAAAACAATTTTGTTCACTCAGACAACACCGACCGCATTTCTAAAACAATATCAAATTTAAATTACCAATGAATCGTTGACCACAGAAAGGGAACACGGCCAAGATACAAAACTTTTTTAAAAGAAGGCTGGTCATAGTTTTAAATCAAAAATGTACATGAAATTGGCACGAGAAGATACTCATATTTTAGGGAAAATTCAATTTTGCTTCACCAGGAACGGTAGTAAATAATTTTCTTAGTTCTCTTGTATAATTAGTATTAAGTGACTTTGCATTTAGCGATTAAAATATGAGGATGAAATTAGCATACCTAAAGTTTATCTACAATTCAATGTGCTCAGTAAGCTAAATGTTTACTCCATAATCTGTTCAATAGATGCCATTGTTTCTCCAAAATTCACAAACAGAAAAAAAAGTCGAAAATTTAAGAAAGAAAATAATCGTATCCAGCTGGTTTTAGTTTAGTTTAGTTTAGTTTAGTTATATTAACATCAAAACACAAGACGGTTAATGATATTTTGTGCCAGATATTGTAATTTTGAACTGCGATCAGAGGAGCCTGACCGGAACCCTCCCTGCTCGAAAATTCCTCACCACGCCAGCGGGAGAAATTTTCACCCATGCAATAAGATTTAACTCTTTCATGACTACCGCCGGTTATATCCGTCATCTACTAAATGCAGCACAGAGACTAATGCCGGTTATGGCCGGCATCTACTAAATGCAGCACAGATGCTAGCGCCAGTTATAACCGGCATCTACTAAATGCAGCACATATGCTACCGTCGGCTATATCAGGCATCTACTAAATGCAGCACAGATGCTACCGTCGGCTATATCAGGCATCTACTAAATGTAGCATTCAGGCTAGCGCCGGTTATATCAGGCATCTACTAAATGCAGCATAGAGGCTAGTGCCGGTTATGGCCGGCATAGCGGTAAATACTTCGCACTCACGAGTGCTGATTAAATTTTACATTTACATTCATAATGTTACTCAAAATGATTACTAAATTATCTTTATAATTTTTTCATTGTTCTTTATGTTTATCTGTTCTTTTATTGGAAATTCAATAAATAAGTGAGGATTTAATGCTAGATTTATTCAAAAATATAACCCTAAACAACACAGTATTTATCTAATAATTCTCACGGCCTCCGTACTTCAAGCGAATTCCTCTTAAGATCTTACTGTACAAATGCGAGACACTGTTAATGCGTACTGTGTGCACTAATGGCACGACGACTTGTTCGTTGGTGGCATACTAATGGCTAGTTCCGCCGTCGTCAAAGGCGGAGGGGTTAACAAGCATATACATGGAGGATCGTAAGTGGAATCAGGTTTTGAACCTAGAATACTTGGGCCCCGAAGCCGAGAACTAACTTAATTTTACGCCACTGTGGCCTGATTGCTGGTGACGAAGTATAGTATTGCAACACCGATACCATTTCGAAAACATTATTATAGTAAAACACAGTAAAATTAACATATCCAAAGTTTATTTACACTCAAATGTGCTCAATATGCTAAATGTTAACTCCATAATCTACACACGGATGTCATTGTTTCTCTAAAATTCACATACAGAAAACGGACGCCGAAAATTGTAGAATGCAAAATAACCGTATCCAACCTGGAAAGACATGCGTTATACGTCAAACCAGTTCGCGCACTTTTATTTAAATACTGTCAAATATCTTGAGATGTTCGAACAAAAGAAAAACACATGAGTTAAAAGCAGGATCTTTCGAAAGACTCCGAAAAAGCATAGGTCGAGAGAGAGAAAAAATTATCCGTTTGGATTTCGCCCTAAGGACAAATACAAAACAACCTTGAGTATCCTCCATTCAGAAGCGAAGAAAACATGGAAAAAGTATCCTTTTAAATTCGGTATCTTCTTTTTTTTTCCTTTCCTGTTTTCCCCTCTTGGGATTCAAAGGAATATATCTATACTACTTTACTAATAATGGATGTAAAATTTAGTTTGAGGTCAAAAAAATCTTGCCAGAAGAAATTCTGCGAAAGCGTTAGGATAAAGTACTTGATTTCCTGGAAGGGAATAACTAAGCTCTGTTTTGACTATCGACAGTTACGAAATAAATTATTTTAACTTTACGGTACCTTTTGTACAAACAAATGTAATAAAAAACCGGCTTCATTTAGCAAATATATTTAAAATATGGGGCACTCTAATAGTATATATAGCCGTGTCTAACGAAGGGTCTACGTAAAAACGTCATTTCATGAAAATTTTACTCCGTATGAAATGAAAAAAATGGCAACTCACAGAAGCACATATCTACTAATAATAAAAGAGAATGTCTGTGTGTTGGCGTTCTACAGGGCAAACCGCTCGAGCTAGAGCTACGAAATTTGGAACAAACATACTTTGGAGAGTGGGAATGTACTTCTCGGAGCCATTTTTGAAATTTTTATTAGAATTTTATTTAATTAAAAATGAAGCGAAAGTTCGGCGTTTATCCTTAATAACTTTCGAAAATATTAAAGCACAAAAATTATTTTCACACCACCTGAAAGTGTAAACATTTACCTTTTAAATGATATCACTTAAGTTGTCGTACGAGTTTTTCACTATTTTTAATAAATTTTTAAAACTATTTTTGGCATAATTTACAACAATACATTTCATTGCTGCAACGCAATTCAAACCGTTTTCATTGTTTAAACAAATATTTATTTGCCTGCTTCTCTTCCATTGTTGAAAGCTAAGGTAATGTTTTTTATGTTTAATGATATGTTTTAATCAGCATATTTTCATCCAGCTAATATGCTGCTGGAAGTAAAATGTGCTGCTCCATTTTGAAGTTAAAATCAAATGCATATTTTGAAGAGAAATAAGAGAGTGAAGATGATGCCATTGTATGATACACGACCCAGACAGTTACTCGACTTCATTAAGGACGTTCATGCAGACAATGAACAGAATAGGTGGAAGGCTACTGAAAGAACAGGAATTAAATGTCTATCACGACTTTGAATTTAAAAAATTGCTTAGTTAAGGGAACCATGAATATCAAATTATACACAAGACATTCAGTTGAAATTATATTCCCGGCGAACAAGCTGGTCACCAAAGGCGGTTGGTTAAACTTAAGGCAATAACACCGGTAGTAAGCGCCTCCGGATGGGACATATGAGCGCGAGCCATCGGTGGTACATGTAGTGTGAAAACTGAAGAGTTTTCGAGATATTCAAGAAAAACTAAAAAAGGAACCAGAAAACGCAGATTGGCTTCTGCTGATCGGTAGCATGTCGATAGTATATCTAACAGCAGAAGACAATCTGTGTTTTCTGGTGCCTTTTTTACCCTCCGTTTTCACACTATATGTGAATTAACAAATTAAAGAGGGTAAAATTCCCTAAAATTTCATGCTCTTATTTTTCTTCCAGTTTTAACCTTCCAGCGGGCTCGCGTTTTCAAGAGATACTTGCATTGTGCATCGTATTACATATTTATATCGTTCTTTTATAAAGTTAAGTGCAATTTTTATTTATAAAATCTTTGTTTACCATTAAGCTAATAAATACAGATAATATAAATAAAAGCGGTATTTATTTTTGTAAAACAGCACGATATATTTATGTAATACGATGCGCGATATGTCGTAAAATTTGTGCAGTACGCCCGCTGGAAGGTTAATATTTTTGCAGAAAACGGCTCTAAACTAATATCTGATTTTCAGTAACTGACGACACCCTGGACCACAAAAATGGTGTGTAACCTATCTGAAAATAATGTTTAAAAATGCGCTTTGATTTTTTAAAAATTCGTAGTTGAAACATTATTAGTTATTTTATTAATTTTTGAACAGTGTCCAACAATTCTCGGACACTCTGCATTTCCGCGATTTTCACCGACCAATCGTCCTTTGTGTTGGGAAATTCTGCATTTTAAGCTAAGAAGCTTACATCTTTTCTAAATTGTCTCTCGTACCTTTATTCTAAGATTTGAAGCATTCTTTCTTTAAATTAATCACTTCAATTGACATCCATTTTTAGCAGCTATTTAATCGGAATCGTATGACGTTGTCTATCCGATTCCCGCAGCTGATATGTAAATGATTATTAGAGTACATATACTTGTCTCTACTATGTCATTTCAGAAGAGAGGGAAAGAGAGGAAGTGTTACGGTTCTCTAAGCATTCTCTCAGAGAGACTTCAGCTGTAAGCTGTTGCTTTACGTATAAGATGTGATATGTAAATATGTTCTTAAATGTGGTCGTCTAATAAATGACTATTTTAAATCATACGATTCATCATTTCTAAAAATGCTCCATCTCATAGAAATTCCACTGCATGCAATAAGCCAGGACACTTTTAGCTTATCCAGCAGCTCTTCATAATTAGTATTACTCAAGCTGCCTGTCTCTACTTTACGAGACTAACAAGTGATATTGGCAAACTCGCTTCCTGTGCATAACACTTTGCGACCCTATGTTCTGTGGTAATTTTTAAAACTCTGGATGCAGAGTACTCTACTATCACCCCTCTGAATTTGTCGGTCGATTTTGGCAACACCGTGTATTAAAAAAATGTCCAGGTGGTCCAACTTCTGTAACACTCTTCCACTTGCCAAACTAGAAGACTGCACTGCCTAGTGAAAGAAAATTATCTACCTCATTTGGAGAGTAACTTATTTAATAAAATTTTGCCTCCCAGGAATATCTTCCTGGAATTCTAGATTAAATGGAATAGGAGGTGTCACCTCACAACACCGCTCGCCAGGAACACGCCTTTCTCCCGGAACACTCAAATAAAGATGTTCCTTTGTTTTATCCCATTAATGAGAGTAAAACAATCACGAAATGCATTGAGTTTTTGGCGGTTTACTTCCATAAGTTGCAGTATTTCATTTTTCGTTTGCCCATCATCAATATGGAAGCACTCAAATAAATATCTTTTCATCTTTATGCTGAGAGGGGCATTTATTGCTTCGTTTAGGGTTGATACCTTACTCAAGAAGCTTAGATATGACAAAGAATAAATAGAATGTCTCATAAATGTTTCTTATAGCTCCAAATACTTTGCCAAAAGACTTTAATAACGTAATGTGAGCACTGAGATGGTTATTCAAACTATCGTGGCCAGGATACCAGCCACGGCCAAATATATTTGCAGACAGGTGCTTTACCAACTGATATACGACGAGCGCTGACAAAGTTGTATATTATGTTATTTTTTAATTAGAATACCTTTTTAAAACACATTTTTAATAGTGTACTAAAAGGTAACTTTTTTGTTTTAATTATTTTCTCCTTTCAGCTTTTAAAATTCATTTTTTCAGTTAGGAAATATTGAAATCGTACAATAAGTTCAATTAAAAAAACAAATTAATTGAAATTAATAATTATACTATAATTAATTAAGATTCCTAATTGATATGATTAATTGACATTCCAGATAACTCTAAGTTGAATCAAGATGACATCAGAAGAAGGGGGTGAAAAAAGGGGATGGACACCTCTGTAGGAGTACGGCTTCGAAGGGGGGAGGTTCTATCCCAGATAGCAATTTTAGTTTGGAGCAAGCTTGCCACAAATTTGTCATGACAAGAGTGCAAGTTTGCCACAAATTTGTCATGACAAGAGTGCAAGCTTGCAGTAAGCTTGCAGCAAGTTAACGAAAGCTCCGAAGTCATCATGAAACGAACTTGCAGTAAGTTTGCCACAAGCTTGCCGTGCAAACTTATTACAAATTATAGCAAAAACAGAGTACGAAACACAACCCGGGATAGAACTCGCGACCTCCCGGTTCCGAAGCGGAGATGCTAACCATTGAGCCAGTTGAAATCTGAGAGGAGAAGATAGATTTCGCTAATACATCGTTCAATTCGATTCGTATACGATTTATTTTTAACTATTTTCTGGATTTCATTAATTTTTTGAGTTGAGAATATGATTTGAAGTCAAAGAGAGAGCGATTTTCGCTAATAACTACGTTTTGCTAGTAGAATAAATTATGAAATTAGAGTTCAAAAGTAATTACTTTAAAATGAGACAAAATGTCTAGTTATTATTGTTCAACAAACACTGACTGTTTTTTAGATTTAATTTTGTTTATAAACGTTAAAATTTCAACATTAAGAAAAAGGCGATATAGTTTTCTTTAAAGTGAGAGTGATGTATTTAGTAAAAAGATGGAAAATGTTTCAAAATTTTTTTTTATAAAAAAGTTATTTTTTCACAAATTATCATTGATTTATTGAATTAATAAAAAAGAATTACGGTCTAGGAGATGCTATTAAAAATCGGATGTTTTTTTTAAAACAGAGACAAAGATAATTATCTCTTTATTGTGCTATCTTTGCAGGAAGCTTGTTTTGCAAAATTGCAGCAAGTTTGATTTGTAAAGGAGGTGGCGCTATTTGTCACATCGAACTTGCTACAAGTTCGATTCAAGTTTGACGCGTCAAATTTTGCCATGACAAGTCAAAATCAAACTTGCTGCAAACTTACGTGCTATCTGGGATTTTGTCCGCCGAAAGAGGGCTCTTAACAACCTTTTGAAAGGCCTGAAACAAGATTGAGCAAAGCCTGAAACAAACTTGAGTAGCCTGAAACAAACTTGAGTAAAGCCTGAAACAAGCTTGTAATAAAAGCTTGGTGAAATCATACTAAAAACCCTACAGAAAACCTTTTTTCTTGTTAACTAGCGAACCTTTCCGCTACCTTCCCGAAAGGTCCAACCCTTGTCATGCAAACCTTTGTGACAACCCTTTACCCTTGCTGACGACAAGGTTTCCAAAACCTTTTAAGCAAGTTTTCTTTGCTATATGGGAAAGAGGGGCTGTGTATTAAACATATGCTATCTTAAGAAAAAACTAAATTTTTTAAACAATGAACATATACAGGTTCTTCAGAAAAGTCGTTTACAAACTTTAAGGAAACATGGGCATCCACAAACAAATATTACTTACAATAGAACGTGGGGTCCGAAAACGTAAGGTGTGCCACTTCGGGAGTTTCTTTGCCAGTCAGTTAAGTAAATAAAGAAGACACACCAGATAAAATGTACAGATTTCATGGAACGAAAATTTACAACAGCACAATAACCAATTCGTGGGTCCATCCAGGTGAAAATTGGGGCCGTTTTGCTGCCCCTTCACAAAATTCCACTTCATAAATGTGGCCCCTTCACAAAATTCCACTTCATAAAAGCGGCCCCTTCACAAAACTCAAGTTCACAAAAACAGTCCCCTTTTTTTAGCTGACTTCTTTTTTAAAAGTTTTTGAATGAGGCATTTCACAAAATATATATACTAGTATTTTTTCCAGTATTGTATCAAATTACTGCATATATTTGGTTCAATAAAACACTTTTGATATTAAACGTAAAATATATAAATATGACTGTCAAAATTGAAGGTTTTACGTAATAAAATATTTTTCTCAAAAATATTTTTATTTTTCACAAAAATGGGCCCATAAAAAAACCTGGATCAATCCCTGCAATTGTATGAATAAGAACATGTGAAGCGTGTATCGCCTCAGACAGCAAGTCATTCGAACAATTACTTTAAATATTCCAAAGGTTTGTTGTTGATACTGCGTCCTACTTGCTATTAATCATATATGCTGTATTTGGCTTGTAATGAAGTTAATTATTCAAGCAACTGGATTGTTGTATTATTGTAAATTTGTTTTCCACTCTGTAAGTTCATGCGGTGAAAATTTCAGATTTAACGAAAAGTAGATATATTTTACAACAAAATAAATAAAAATACTAATAAAGGGAATTTTATTCGTGGAAGAGTTAAAAATACAAAAGTAATAGCAGACAACGATAAGAAGTAAGAATTCGGTGGATGACTTCATCAGAGGCCATTCATCCATGCAGATTCAAAAATGGAATAGGTTTTCTGTAGAAGCAAAAGACTTTAAGGTCTGAATTTAACATCCTCTAAGGCCTGAACCCATTCCGGAATATATTGGAAAGGAAAACGTTTACCCACAAAGAAGAAATTATAAACAGTCTTTTAAACAAAATATGAAAAGAAGGGATTAAAATCTTACCTCTTCTAAAAGTTGTGGAACAAAAGAAAGGACGCCGTTACAAAGTAAATAGATGCGCGCACCTATCTCCATCTAGTGAGTGAAACACTAACTATAAACTGGAATTTTTTTTGTAGATTGTAGATTTGTACTTCGCAATTTTTTCCTGGATGATGCTGCACTTGCGCACAACAATTAAATTGCTTCTATTAATTTTTTGTCTTTTTAGATATTCAAGCCTTTATTTTACAATAACACCCACACAACAATCGTTATATATACCGTTACATGTATCAAAAGTAAGTAGAGGCAACAGTCGTTGCATATCTAGCAAAAGAGTAAGTAGACAGAAGAGGATCTTGAGCCTCTACTTACGCATACGCAAAAATAGGCAATAATAGCCTATAGAACATTCTACTTCAGTACAGGAAGGGAGAGGAAATTAGTATTGAACTCCCAATACAACCAATCTGTGTTACACATTTCATCTGGTGTATCCTTTTCTTTTACTTAATTCACTGACAAAGAGCCACCAGTAGCATTTTTGCATTTCTAACCCCATGTTCTATTGAGGAAATGACTTGATTCTGTATGCCTGACTCCCTCTAAATGACATTTCTGGACACTGGAAGTTAGGCGGTAAAGGTGCAGTTGGTGCCGGGTATGAGTGGTGGCTATGGCATTAGGTCCTAACTGCAATCAGCACCACACTTCACATAATATTTGTAACAAGACCCAATTCCATCAGAAGTGTTTACTTCATGGTGACACGGTGTGAACAACAAAGAAAATAAAACACAAATTTATAACGATAAGATGTTTAATAGAACAACAATTAAGTTAAAAATATAAATTATACTACTACATCATATGACCACGCCCGCGGTGAGATGATCACAAAAAAATGAGAGCTGGAACATTGCCTTTAAATACTGTAACAGCTTCTTCGCCATTGGTTAAGATGTGACGTCACCAAAAAGGGCGGGGTAGACAAGCATGCAAATACAGCTATCAACGCAGCTGGCAATGATGCCACAACACTCTGTTTAATAGAATACCGGATGTTTGCGAATGTTTTCAATAAGACTCAACTTTCAACCATTCAAACTTGTAACAACTTCCGTAGATTTTGGAAAGATAAATTAATTGGAGTGAAAAAAGCAACAATAGTGAAAAGAGTTGAAAAAATAACATTAAATATACAGAAAAGGGTTTTTTGTGTATTTCCTTGACAGAGGTGATCCAAAAGCAGGACGTTGATTATTCCAGGAAAATTGAATACTTATAGAAATACTTCGCATATTTTAATTAATCTGCAGTAAGTAATAATTTGATTAGGGTTTTTTGTATATTTGATACTTACGGCAATCAGATTTAATCATATCGCATAAGTACTTGGTATTTTAAAAGGATTCGGTAGCTCAGTCTTTTAAAGATTGTATTATTTGAATAGGTTATTTCTGAGTACATTCTGCAAAAGAATTAAGATTTCATATTTAATGAGCACTCGATGGGAATCAAAGAATATATTGTTATTCCTTCTTTCAAGTTTAATGATTGTCCGATTCGAAGAAGATATATTTGTCGTATAATTTTCGGTATTATTCTCAGTAATGAATTAAAAGCTTTTTGTTTTAGATGAAGATAAGTCTCTTAGCTTTGAGAGATGAATTTTGGATAGTATTTGAACTTAACATAATGAATGCGTGCTTTTAAAAATTCTTCATATTTCTTTTTCTCTAGATTGTTTCATGATTTCAAAGGAAATTTTCATATTCATTGAGAAGCTCGGTATTGTTTAATTGTTTAAACTTAGTGAAATGAT
>BGPR01024581.1:0-23096 GCA_013235015.1 Araneus ventricosus | reverse complement strand
AAGTTCGTAAGGATTACTTTGACGAACACGATACTTCAAAAGACATACCTCTTCATGCCAAAGACGGATGCATCATTCCAACAGAGGATTACCAAATGAAGATTAAGTAAGACAATAAAAGTATACATCGCAAAAAACTGTTTTCTTTCTATCACTAGTAAGACCACGGTGGCCTAGTAGCAAGGTCTCGGCTTTAAGATCGGAAGGCTCCAGGCTCGAAACCCGAATCCACAGAAGATCCGCAGTGCATTGGACCTGCTGCACGCTAAATCATACGTAGTGGGCCAAACGCCCTCCCGTTGTTGTGGAGCAGAAACTTGGAGAGGGGGTGCAGGCCAGGTGTCGTTCTCGTCATCTGATAGATGTTCAAAATTATGAGGTACGTCCCAAAATATCCCTCGTATTGCTTCAAAAAGGGAAGTTAATATACCTAAACTAAACTATTCTATGACTGTTGGTAATTCTCTTTCTAACCTTCACAGCAATGCGCGTTCTGTTGATTTCTCCGTATGAAAGAGAGAGTCTGTTTTTCCCTGAAGAATAACCGACGCTCGCAAATGAGTCAAGTGGCACAATATGGCCCGTTTTGTGCTTCCTAGTACAATGAAGAAAACCGATCATCCATTTGGACGTCGTCCTTTCGACCTATTGGACCCAACATATGAAATTGATTTACACTTTAAATACAAGACCACGTACCAAATTTCATTCATCTAAATCGTTGCGTTTTTGAATTTTAACATTTTCATGCAAGAACGCAAGGGGTCCTGTGAGAGGGAACTAGGTAAAAGAAAAGTTGCACCAAATAAAATGTACAATGCAGGTTGAATAGAACCAAATTTTTAATAGCTCAATATCATAGCTGAAGGAGTGGCAACACAACAAGTCGCACACAGCATAACAGATGCGACGGCAAGTTGAACGCAATCTATTGCAAGGAAGTTTATTTCTGCATACCTTACCTACATTTAAGGTTTGTAGTAATGAATGGCAATCTTCTTTTTTATTTTTTTATGAATATTTTATTTATTTTCGTTTTAAATTTCATTAATTTGCTTTTCTTTCTGTGTATAAGTTGATAATAGTAAAATAAGAACTTTGTTTTGAAAGTCAACTGTAACTGAACTCGACTCGTAATATTATGTAACCTTGCTTCTGTTTATTGGAATTGATTTGGTTTCTGAAGTTTTAATGGACTTATAATTTTCCGATTATTTTTAAGTCAGTGTCTTTTATTTTTTACTTTTATTTTTGTGTTTTTTTCATTTTGTACTTTTAACTCTGTGTTTTATTTGTTTTGTATTGAAATTATGTGATTCCGTGAATTATCCGTAGGGTAATAGGTTTAAATGCTATAGGAAGTGCGAAACAAAAATATACTATTTGCCACATTTTTTTGAAACATTGTAAAGTTTCATAAGAGATTTCAAAACTTTCTGATCTCAAAGAATCTCCATAAATCTAATTGATATCAAAACATTCAGTAGCCTTTGCTGAATAACTTAAAATTCTTGTCACGGGAACGTTTACAAAATTCAGACTTGATTAAGTGATGTCTTCTAATTCTGTCTGCTGCCCGTCAGGTGGAGCTACAAACGCTTAATAAATAAGCATTGATATCGTAGCTTAGTTTTATGAGAAAAAAAAACCAACTCGCTTGTTTTTTGTCACATTACACCGCTATTGTAATTAAAAGCAGCGTTATATAAATGAATTAAACACTAAATCCAATGTATTGCAAGTTGAAAAATGTAAATATATATAGTAATGAATCTTTAAAATAAAAGTGGTTAGTTATGGAATACATTTGAATAACCATTTGTCATGTTTTCATTACACCTGATTAAAACACAATTAGTGAAAAACAATTTACTTTAAGGAGTGCCTAATCAGTGAGAAATCATTTAATCTAGTCGTTATTCAAAATGATAAAGGCTGATACGAAACAAACAAAGATAAGTAATTACGACGGTGTAGCAGTTAATTACTAATTCGATGATACCAATAAAATATATTTTTTAATTGCGGAACGGTCAATTAAGGGACTGATAAAAGGCCTGCCAAATAGAATTAATACGGACGAAAATAAGGAAATACTAACTACAGAAAAATTGAATGTTCTTGAATTTTTTTAACTTGAATCTTTGAATAGTATTCTCCGAACTGCAATTTAAATTATGTATATTTTTATAAGTATCCATGCTATTCAGCATGTTCAACCTTTTTAAAATTTAATAAGATTATTTGTAAATTCCAGTTTAGAAAACATTCATTTTTGCAAAACACCACAACATTTACCTTTTCTTGAAGAGCAACTGGCGTTCTGCTCGCTGCAATGCCATTTCTTTCTAAATCTTAATGGTATTCTACTGGAATTTTTTATATAAGCTGCCCTACTTATCTGGCTTCAAATTTATAAAATTAAATTTTCTATGTTTCGCATATGTATAATAAATATATTTTTTACAGATACTCATATTTCTTCTAACATTCAAAGTATTTTCTTCTAATTTTAACACAGTGCTTCGCTAACGTATTGTTATGTATTCTGTAAATTTCGTTTGGCCGAAAACTCTGTGGGTTATAAGCAGAAAACGTGATGAAAAATTTGGGCGTTTTAAAGAAAACCTTTATATCTCCCCGAATATGCATGCTACTTTTACCAAATATGTGGAAATATTGCGCAAGTGAAAAAAAATCATTGATGAAAGTTTTAAATCATTATCAGACTCTGTGAAAAGGGGTGACCATAAACCATTTTCTTTTTTTATCATTTTCTGGTCGGTATCCACGTTACTTAACCTTCACTGTGAAATGCGAGTTCTATTTATAAAGTCTTGTTGAGTGAATGTCAGGTCGGGTTTCTTCACTTCGCCGAGCAAAAGGATGTCCCACACGTTATTACAAGACATCCCATGACTTTTGGCACTTCAGCGTATTTGAATTAGGTAATTAACCAATGTTACAACTGCCAGACAGACAAAGCCTAATATCTGAGGGATGTCTCCTTGAACCCACATGCACAGGGTGATTATAATTAAAGTTCAACTTTCAAAAACCTATAAAAAAACAACTACTGGCCAGAATGACATGATATTTGATCAGAATATACTTTAAGAAGGGACTAGCAGAAGAAGAAATTCAAAAATTTAGCAATAGATGTCGCTTTACACGTCATATAAAGTAGAAGGTTTATGGTGCCATTGACATTTTCAACCCAATACGATGGCTATTGCGTGTGTTGTAGTTTAAACAAACCGTACAGTTTAATGCGAATGAATGTAACAGTTTCTTATTGAAAAAACATCTAGGAATAAAACAATGACTTCCAAGTTATTCGACAGTTTTGGTATTTGGTTAGTTGAAACCAACCCACCACGACAGGCTCAAGAAATGTTCAATATGCTGTCCACTGTTTTCAGTCACAAATTCAAACCGAGAAGTATCATGATCCACAACACATCGGAATGTACCTGTGCTGGTGTTATGAATGTGTTGCGCAATGTATGTCTTCGGTTTAGCTAAGTTTTCAATCGGACTACTGAACACAATGTTTAGCGCCAAAAAACTAAAACTAAACCAAACACAATGCTTCAGATATCCCTACAGCCAGAAATCACAAGGATTAAGATCAGGTTATCTTAGCGACCAGTTTGTTGGAAAATGGCGGCTGATAATTCTTTCAATTCCGAATTGCATACTGAGAAGGCGCTTAACAGGATTTGAAATGTGTGGAGGAGCATCGTCTTGCATGAAAATTTTGCTACCCCTACATGCACGCTGTTGAATTGCTGGAATGGCATGGTTGCGCAAAAGAGATTCAAAGCGCAGGAGCAGGACATTGGACTGCATTCCATTGACAATACAGATAACAGGACCAGGCATAGTTTCGATGGCCAACCCAAAAACTTAAACGCAATGAATATCTCGGTATGCATTTTAACATGATAATGTTTTGCCAGAGCGTAAGACCGAGATCTTTCAAATTTGGCACGAAGATACTGCTTGAGTAGAAGATAGGAGTGCAGACTAAGACTACTTTTTCAAAACTTTAATTATATTTTTAAATTATTAGATATTAATCGAAATTTTAAAGTTTTATCTCGACAACTTCAGAGCATCTTTTCGTACAAATGTATATTTATACCACTCGTGCAAATATATCTTTAAATAAATTTTACAAAATTTATTATGGAACGGCTGATGCAATAGAGTTTCATCATTCATTCGTTATTGAAATGCTCAGTAGTGTGTTTACTTGAGGGTCGCCTCTCAATTTATAATGTTTAATTCAAAAATTTAGTAAATCTACTTATTAACTTTCAAAATTTGATAGCTTACTTTTGTAACAAATTTAAATGGAAATATCTTGCATGTTGTATATTTTCATATAATTCCGTGAATTTTTAAAAAGAAAAAAATACCGACGGCCAAATATTATAATAAAAACGCAGGGGATAAAATAAATTATCATGTTGAACACGCTCACTTTATCATACTATGATGTTTCGGTCAAGAATTTTGAATACCTTTTTAGGTCAAGGACCAATTTGACTGGTCTAATAGGCTTTGTTTAATTACACAACACACTTTTGTAAACAACGATGGAGGTAAGCGTGGTTCTTTTTTGAGTTTTAAATTATGAGAGCATCGTATCTGCCATCGAGTGGTATTATAATAACTCATCAAGTATTGAAGAAAAATCTCATCTTCATTCCAGAGATGAAGCCACTAGCACATTTCTTTTATAATTTTTATTTTGTTATTCTGCACCCCTCTAAGATTTTAAGAGCAGCGCTTTACTTTAAGGGCACGGACCCACGCCTCGGTTACGGCGAAAGATGCCGCAGTGAGACGACCCATGACCCCGTGTTTTTTAATTGGGCTGTTCACACTGGCGGGACAAAGTTTGGAAACCGGTTATCGCCGCGCGTGTGCCCTCCTCTGCCAATGGGAGCGCTCCGGTTTTTTGCGGCAAATTGTCGCATGGTTCCATAGAAAGAAATTACAGTGTTCAGACGCGATATATTTTGCAAGTGGCATTCGAACTAGGTAGATGGCAGTATCTGAAGCCGAATCTGTTTTTGAAGGTAATTGAAAACTTATAAGTTTTTAGACGATTAAAAACATTTTTTTTTTACTTTTACGATTAATTATGTTCTGTATGCACTGATATTATTAGTCTTTAAAACTTTTATTTATAATTAAAGCGAGTATGTGTATGTGTGTAGGATAAGAATGTAAAATCAAGCTACTTTTTTTCATGTTTTCGGGATAAACTTTGAAATATTATTGCAGATTTTACCCCCTATATATTAAGATTTAAAAAAAATCTTTTGAATGTGAATTTTGTTGTCAAGCAATTTTTTTCTTTAATTTTAACAGATTTCAGAATATATTTTCATGCAAAGCTAACAATAAAGATCACCACTTGTTGAAAATTATTATCGTTTCAGATCAGTAGAACATTATTTCACATATAACTTTTGAATTGTCTGTGAATTGGCACTCTCTCATTTTCACTTAATAAATACTTATCAGTATGCATGGCTATTTACTGAAAGTTTATAATTTATTTTCTATTGTATGTGCAGTATTTATATGTTATTTTTTTACTTAAAATACTTATCATGTATATCAGTAGAATTTTAATAGAACAAGTGTTAAACAAATTATTACGAGTAATTCATGTGTTTAGACTATTTGATGCATGTTATAAAGTTTCATAGCAATAATTTTCATTGTTGTATTTGAGTGTTTATAATTTATTTTCTATTATATATGTGGAATGAAAAGTGGGTTTATATTTTGCAACTTAAAATGTGTATCGCGCATATTAGTAGAATTTTAGTAGAAAAGGATGAGTGCGAAATACTGAGATATTTTCATGCAATATTTTTAAATTTTGTATGGAATTTAAAACTATCACAAATTGAAGTTCTTAATTATTGATAGGCGAGTATGATTTCAGTTGCTGATTAAATTTAGGCTTTTTAGATTTTTATATATGAGCAGTTTAGAAATAGAACGATTAGAATTAAGTGTTTTTAAGAATTGAAATTATCAGTAATTCATATGTTTAGGCTATTTGATGCATGCTATACAATTTCATAATGATAATAATTTTCATTGTTGTAATGAGAGTCAATCCTGCAACAAATGGCAGTAAAAACCTTTTCATTTCAAAAATTAATGAGTTGTGTAACTAAATTAAAAAGTTAGGTGTCCAAAATCTACTATTCGGCTTTTTCTCCTGTAATTGTTTGTTTAACAAAAGCAATGCGAGAGCCTCCTCTTCCAATAATAATGCTTTAATTTTTTTTAACCACGTCTCTCTCTCAATGATCGATTCGGTTTTCCGCCGAAATGCCGAATACGCAGCACCACCTGGCAGCGAATATTCGCTAAACGCGCCATGTGAACACCAACGATACGTTTTCAGCTCTGAGCCCAATTCGCCGTAACCGACCCGTGTGTTCGTACCCGAAAGTAGACAACATTCGCTTCTAACCCTATGATTCATTCTTTTCAACATTTATATACAAAACTGTTTCCTTTACAACTACTGGTAAAAGATAAAATGCATTTGACTAAGAAATTTTTCAACGAAATGACTATTTTTACTTATAACAATCATAGAAATTATTTTGCACATATTAAATCTACAAACAACTTTCATACTCGAAATCGGTACAAAGTACCAATATTTTTAGGAAACATCTGCTGAGAATCAAAATGTTCTGGAAACGAAGAAAACTTTTACGCTAATATATATATATATATATTAATACTTTATATTTTATTATTTACAGCTGCATTATTAAATTACAAAGAATTTGAGTAAATTTGCTTATGCTGTAAAAGAATCCTAATGCAGGAAAATAGAAATTCTTTAAGTAATATATTTTTTATATCTATCATTTATTACGCAACAAAAATGAAAAGTTAATGCACTTAAATTATATTGTTATAAATACACTCCTTCAAAACATAATATTTAAAATATTTTCAAAATTTAATGGAAACCTATTGTTTTATACCAGGAATTTTGTATGAAATGAATCAATTTTTAGGTTTTAGTCATTTGCCAGACTGACATAATTTTGACTCATGCTGCCTCATTATTGTGAAGATCTGTATCGAGTAGTGTGAGTTTATTGCTGATTTATACATCCCCAGAAGCCATGCGCGATACTCGTTTATCAACCTGATGTCTGAAATCGACGCTTCTCTTTCGACGTCATCTATGCTGAGATCACTGAATAGAAACAATCCGCTAAAAAGTGAGATTGAATGGAGAGACTGTCTCCTGCGATATATGTGATTATTCGGTTATTGCGAACAATAACCGCTTAAAGTGATAAATCGATTTATCACATTGACCGGAAATTATTCATAACGACCGATTAATCACATTAATAGTAGCATGTATAAACCACAAATTAGGTAGCTTTTAATTTTTTGCGTAGAAGAATCAGGGTCCAGGTCGCGGAGCCACTTAACAACTATATATTGAATTTCATTCTCGCTTCTGAAATGGCGACCTACCAGGTTCTTCTTAAACGGTTCGAAGAGATGAAAATCACTTGATGCGAGATCCAGGCTGTGATGCACGTGCTTGGTCGCCCTCGGCGTTTCTTGTCTTGCACATCTGTGCTGACTAGTTCAAATTCCTTGCACCAATCCGTACCTCATTCCACTTCGCACTTCAAGCGCCGACCACTTATCCGTCAGCGACGGTATATTATAACAGAGATTTCGGAGTGCTACGGCACAACTACCTTCAGCTACCGCTAGCAATTGAATGCTGTGATTGTCTATTCTATTTGGCCATAGTATTTAATTCGCATGGGGGATTTTTTCAGCTGTGAGGGCTCTTGTTACCATTCTTTTTCAACTCCCCACCTATATATATATATAAACCGAAATATATCTTGTCATGTATGAACATACAAAAACAAAGTAAACAAGACATATCAAAAAGCAGTTCATAAAATAATAATTCATTTATTAAACAAAATAACCAAATCTAAAGTAAAATCTAAAAAATTGAAAATACTATAGATACTAATAGTAAAAGGTAAGTTTAAACATTTAGATATTAACATGCTAAAGAACTATGTTGCTATCAAAACTATTGAAAAAAGGCATTCCAAGTATATGGAGTTTTCAACAATAAAATTTGTAGCTCTGCTTTGGAAAAGCATTAGCCAGGTTAAATCAATTTTGCTGTACAAACCACCCCTGTTACTAAAGTTATTAAAAAACAGACAGGGTAATTTACACTAAAATGAAAGAATTTAGAATAAAAATCATACTCTAACACAAACAAGATATCATCATTATATGGAAATTGCTAAAATTAAATCTATGAACTACAACAATATATTGCACTAAAAACAATAAATAAATCATTCAAGAATAAATCCATACTTTATATATATATATAAAGTATGGATTTTTGTTATATATGAACATACTTGTTATACATAACCTGTTATATATGAACGAACATGTTATATTTATATATATATAATTTATATTTAGAATACTCAAATGTTCAAAATCACAAAACTCTAGCACAGAAGGAAGTGATTGAAAAACCGATTACAAAATATTCCATGTTAACAATCTTTGCAAAACAAGTAAATTTAACACTAGACGTACCACGGATCAAACAACCCGTTTAAAACATTTTGTCATAAGTTCTTGAAAAAAAACAGTATCACATCACCATTTGCCTTTACTACTTTTTTTGAAAAATATGTCGAATGTATTTTTCTTTACTTACTTCTCTCTTATTTATATTTTTACCTAGAAATATACTTAATTTGGCCTAAATACCACAGCCAGGTCATTTGACCCATGGAAGGATTTATATGAAATAATGAATTAACTTCAGTGATTGTATGTTAAAAACATTGCATTACACATTTTTGCTATTGCATCATCTGTTTTGCTGTATTTTTTCATATTTTTGGTTGACTGACAAACGAATGAGAAATTCCATTGCATTCCAAGAGATCATTGGAGTTTGAACATTTCAAGTTATAATGATGTTTACTGAGTCAAGAACTCTTGTTTCATTATTGTATTGATAATTTTTATCCCAACCACGGGGGTGGTCTCCTGTACACTTTCTTGTATGTAGTGCAGTCCGTCGGAGAAGCATCCAAAAGCTGCACTTATTTCTGAAACTATTTATCTCATAATAAAACTGTTAATGTGAAGGCCTGTTACTGTAGAAATGTGTCCTCTATAAGTGCGTTTAATATATTTTCAAGCAAGAGGTCTTCTACATATTTAGATTTACATAAACTCAATTTTTAGAAAACGCAACACGCGATTATAAATACATATCTAGATTCTCTGGATTAAATGAAAACGGATAAATATAACTTTTCGTATTTTCGAGTAAGCGGTCGATTAGTTATGATAAATTTGAATTTGGAATTCCCAATGTTCAATGACTTTTCTCATTCTTTCAATATATTTCAAGGTATAATGAATATTTAAAAATAATTATTTTTTAAAAAATTTAAATACTTCATAATAAAGAAAAAGCTTATTCCTTTTTACATAAAATGAAAGTATATTTTACAACAATACCTTTCATTGATTTAGTCATCGCTTTCATACTCACTTGCTTTGTGGCGATATTAAATACATTATGTGTGTATATTGTTGCATTCACTTTCGCATAGGTTTGTAATGAACGTGGAGAGAATGAGGCTCAGTGATTCTAGTTTCTTTTTCACGACTTACACCAGAAATTCAGCTGTCTAATCCGCATTGAGAGTTGAAGAATTTCAGCACTATATCATAAATTTTCCAAGATATCAGTTGTCTATGCTTGTATTTCTCTTTAATCCAATAATTTTCTCTCAACTTATATTTGCGCATAACAGTTCTGAATAGAGTTTCTATTACAGAACTACAAAATAATCCCCTCTCACTTAAACGTGCATAAAAACCCCTTAATTATAAAATAACACGTGGTTGCTTCAGAGCTTTGAATTATTCAAATAGCCTCCCCACTGACAATAGAGTGTTTCTACTTGATTGTTTTCTTAGCGCTTTTCATTTCTCTTTGCATTTCATTTTAAATTTCGACTTTTCTAACAGTTCTGTCTACAGTGCTTAAGGTAATAACTGAGACTGAGAAAAAAGGAGTAGCAATCTTCAACATCGACATTGATGTGTTACACTGACACAAGTACATTTATTGCTTTAGTAGTGATGTGATTTGATATCCGAGGATATATTCTGATGTTGTTTCAAAATTTGATTACTAAAACAGATGCTCTGTTTAAAAACATGTGAAGTTGCACATTATCTCCGACTTACAAATTTTGTAACTGACTACCATAAGAACTCAGAATCAAAAAACAAAGAAAGATATTTCAAAGCAGAAACGTAAGCTCAGGTTTTATGTTTTGCTTACAGTACCGATAATAGAGGACATATGTATTTCACAATATGCACAATAATTAAAGTACATTGTTTGAATTTTTTAGTTTTTACTACAGTTTAAAAACATTTTTGAATGAAAATAGTGTTGAGATTATAAACCCGACTTATGGCATATCTGACTTGTAGGTCAGATAGGTAATAAGTCGAGAAAAGAAAAGAGCTCGGTCCTGAGTCAAGGACACCCTCTGGCGCTGATTCGAATATGCACCACTTTTCACAAAATTTTTAAATTAAAATGTTTCAACAAAATATTCCTTTGGATGTGTATTTAGTTTCAATGTATGATGTCAGAATAAAGATCGTTGGTTTGCTTTCTTACGGCACCATACACAATAAGCTTTATTTTATTTTAAAGTTTTCTTTACCATGATCTGTTCTACATTGTTCTCTTCTTTATGCTGGGTCCAATGTCTCTCTTGTCATTTCAGTAGAGCTCAATACTCAGCCTGAGACGCGATGCTTTTGATCTTAGCTCCGGCTTCGGGACCAGAAAATAATTTTAATATCGTTTCAAAACGTGAAATAAAATAATAAAGTAAGATACCCTTATTAGGTGCATTTTATTAAATTTAACACCAGGCTACTGCACATTTTAAAAAGTGTTTTTAAGGATTATTAATTTATAAATTTTCTTACTTTTTTACTTACAATAGAAATCATTTACAATCTTATAAAAAACAGCGTTTTCATAAGACAACTTATTTCCGAAGTCCTCAAATAACCTTCCATCTTCTGTGGACATAATTATCAAATGCATATGCTTATCTTAATATGTAAAATTTAAATAAAAATAAATAGGTTACAATTAACGGCGGTGTTTCTTAGTTATCATAAAAATATTTTTAGACAACTGAAAGAAGATATATCGGCGTTGTTCGGACAGAAGCCACCAAGTCTACAAAAATCTTTTGACTGATCACTGCAGTCAATTCGAATTTGCATTAATTTATTTTGCGATAGAAACCTGCTATCTAAACATTAGTGAGAGCCCATCGTCGGAGCTAGATATCTGTAAAATAACTTTTACATTTCATCATCACGACTCAAAATTAATTAAGTTTAAACCGAACCCATCTTGAAGCTATAGCTTTGGACTTAGTTACTGCTGCCTGATCGACGACGAACACATGAAGGATTATAACATATCCTAAAATAGCGTTACTTGATATTAAGCAAAATCATACCCAAAGGCATAACATTTTGCTTTTTCTATGTGTATTTACTTCTGAGTGAAGTAACTTTAAAAATGTGGAAGCAATTGTAAATGAAACAATAAATACACTCGGATGAGGGGTTGCAAATAGTCAGAATAATGAGACAATGAAAACGAGTTCTACATTTTATATGGAGAAACTTACGCATTTGTTTTCGATGGACTTTTCATTATATTAAAACACTAAATAAAAACCTTTAACAATTTTAAAACTTTTTCTAACCTACTGGACCAAACCTGTGAACTGCAATGCGCATCTTAATAAAGCAAAATGTCATTTCATACACTAAAACTTCGTCTGTATAGCAGGCAGTTTAAGAAGGTTAAGGTGCTATGCTACCCTTACGGAACGCATTGCATTTTGCTGTAACGTCCATAGAATTTTATATGCCGCAGAACGTAATGAAATCCATTAGCAATGAAAGAAACTACTGCGTTGAGCTCATAGTAAGCGCATAAACTCGGAGTTTGTTGTGGCTTAGAAGCCTTGACTTTTAAGCATTTTAATCATAGACTTATGATACGAATAGATTGCTCGTGGAGGGTTGCAATGTGAAGCAAGCACCTCGTCACGTGACTCGTGGACGCGACCGAGACACTTCGTACGGGAATCCTTTGTTATTTCAATGCGTAAGTAAGAAAGGCCAGCTGAAGTTCTCATGAAAATTCATCGAAAATGGTTAAATTCTGTTGTGCATACGAGTATAAAGAAAAATTTATCAAAGGAAGATCTGTTTCATTTCATCGGTAAGTAAAATTTTTATGATTTTTTGCTTTATTAATGCAAAATAGCTACACAAAAATACGTCTTAGCTCTTAGCTGCGGCGTTTGTTGCAATTGAAAACGATATTATTCAATTTGTTTTGTATGAAATTAATCCTTTTCTTAAGTTAATTGTTTATTATCCTCTTTTAGAAGTATCTATAGATTTTAAGTGCCTATTAGTGTTTAAAATATGGAATTTTATCAGACACATGTAGATTGAGATATTTGGCGATGTGTTGGCGAAGTTGTTTACATTCTGAAATTTTCGTTATTTTTTGTGTTATTTAAAAGAAAAGAAAATTTTATGATCATAAAATAAATGTAGAAAGTTTTTCAGTGTGTAAAAAAGATAAGCATAGTTCATTTTCAGTAAAAATTCATCTCTAGGTATTTTTTTAAACATTTTCTTTTATGCATATAATTCAAAAACTATATTATTAATAAAATTTAGAACTCAATAACTTCTTTTTGTTTAATTTTCGTTAATTTATGTGTATATGATGTTTGAAAATTAATTTGTGTTTTTTATTTACTCTTTATTTATTTCTCTTTCGCTTTTTTAATTGCAAGTATTATTTTCCAAAACAAAAGTATTATTGACATGTCTTAAAGATTTATCTGGTTATTTAATTTAGTATTATTATTTAATTGTAAATAAAGTTCAGTGTCTGCATCTTTGTCATGTTTTTTGAATAATAAATAATAACACAGAACGTACTAAATATGTATTTCAGAAAGTAAACTCTTGAAATATTTCATTGGGCTCTTCAATTTAAATTTATTGCTATTTTTGAACTAAAATTAAATACAGCTTAATTTTTGAAGAAAAAAATCCTTCTTTAATCAATATCCACAGAACAAAGTGTTTAAAATTTTAATGAAGGCTATGTTTTTCTCCTGGAAAAAATGGGTAATCTACATTGTCTTTTATAGCAGTTGGATATTTTTATTAAAAAATTTGGTTAAAACAAAGTTTTGGCATTTATTAACGAACAAAGAGTTCATGCGATTTTATCAAATGTCTATATAGGTTATTAATAAGTTTATAATAAATTGTTAAATCATACAGTTAGTGTAATTAGTGTAGTAATTATACAATTAGTGTAAAGTTTAACAAAAGTTTGTTTTATCATTTCATGTTTTCAAGTTTAAGAAATTCTCATTTACAAATAGAAATTCTTTATATTCTATTTTTTAGATGAAAAAAATTTTATGACTATAAAAATAAATATAAGAAATAACATTAATAACCTTAAATTCTTTGGAAAAACCAAATTATTTTTTTAAAATTTCAATTAAAATAAATAAGTTTTGATGATTTTATTTACTAAATAATTTAGCTAAGGCATATAAAAGGATTTATTTCAGAAGGGATACATATGTCTATTTAAGGAGCATGATCAATAACATCTGAAACTAGTCAATTTATTTCGGAGAGGGCCTTAGCCTCCTTATATACGCCCCTGAAATTAAGTAGTTATTGCTTTAAATAAAAATATTGTTTTTATTTAAAAAGTTTAAGTATATAATTTGTTTTTGTTACAGTCAGTTGAAGTATTATATTGTGTAAGGTTTAAAACAAATGAAATTCCTAGTCACATAAAATCCAATTATTTTGATTTCTTCCGTTCGTGAGTTAGTTTTTAAATGAACTAAAATAGTAACGTTTCGCTACTTGTAGAAAGAAACTGCTGCGTTGAGCTCATAGTAAGCGCATAAACTCGGAGTTTGTTGTGGCTTAGAAGTCTTGACTTTTAAGCATTTTAATAGGCCGCTCCCCTCGAAGAGGTTACGGCGTAATGAAATCAATTTCGTGCTTGAGCTACGGTAAAAGAAGCAAAATGAATTATTTGCAAAAAAATTAATTTTTACTAATAAAGTGGTGGTGATAAAAGCTTTTTTATAAATTAATTTGATATTAAAATAAAAATTTCTGAGATCAATAACGCAGGATACTATTTTCATTTAACGGATTACGTCTGGATAATGTGTAAATCAGAAAACTGAATTACATTGTTTCTTTGTAAGGGTTAGAGCTTTAACTGTCGAAGAATTTTTAAAAAATGGGCCACCTTGTGCCGGGTTGAGGCATGTAAAGGTTTTAAATATAAGACACAGACTGCTCTACCGAAAGTAGCAAAAAGCGATTTTTTTTAAAAGTCCATTTCTAACTATAGAATGCAGTATTATGAATATTTTCTTATGATTTACAATATCCTGCACCATTATTAAAAACAAATTTCAAAATATGAACAATATAATTCAGAATATGGGTATTACCTCGGGTTTTCGATGGAGAAAGAAAGAAAGTAAAAAAAATCAGATTTCTGTTCGTTGCAGGAAGAAAAGGGTGCCAAACAGTCGTGGAATAAAGTGTAGGTGCGCCCGGGGCCCCGAAACAGTGCCGTAATGTGGGTACCCAGATAGCAAAGAAGGTTGCGGAAAGGTTGCCATTTCACTTTCCATAGGCTGTCCGCGAAAGCATTAACGCGCAAACCGTTTCGGAAACCATTGCCGCAATGTTTACATAGGAAAGCTTTTTATGTAGTACCTCACCGACAAGGTGTGAACGACAAGTCTGCGAAAGCATTTCTGCACAACCCTTTTCGGAAATCCTTCCCTCAAAATTGACGTAAGAAAGCTTTTTATTAACCACCTCTCCTATCGTGTGTAGCCCCGTCCGGTATAGTGGCTATTGCGTTTGCCTTCCAACTTTAAGATTGCGGGTTCGATCCCCGGCTAGGAGGAATTTGAAGTTTTGTCACAATTTGCTATCTAATCGTACAAGTAAGTTCAATTAAAAATTAGATTAATCAAATTAATAATTAAGATTTCTAATTAATTGATATTCCAGATAACTCTAAGATGACGTCAGAAGAAGGGGGAGAAAAAAGGGGTTGGATCCCTCTGTAGAAGTTCGGCTTTGAAGAGGTGGTGAAAAAAGGGGGGTCGGACCCTTCTTTAAGAGCACGGCTTCGGAAGGGGGAAGGGGAGTTCTATTTTGTCCGCCGAAGGAGGGCTCTTAACAACTTTTTGAAAGGCCCGAAACAAGCTTGAGAAAAGCCTGAAACAAGCTTCTAATAAAAGCTTGGGGAAATCTTACTAAAAACCTTACAGAAAACCTTGTTCCTTGTTGACTAGCGAACCTTTCAGCTTACCTTGCCGAAAGGTTCAACCCTTGTCATGGAAACCTTTGTGACAACCCTTTACCCTTGTCGACGACAAGGTTTCCAAAACCTTTTAAGCAAGCTTTCTTTGCTATCTGGGTAAGTGGCGCACGGGTCATAGTAAGATCTTTCGCCACCCCCGTCATCATCAGCGGTGATACTAAAATATTACTATCCAGCAAGCATACGCTTCTTGGGTGGAAGACAGGTTTACAGTTTAGGACAACTTTAAAAAAAAATTAATTAGAATTCTAAATTATTAGATAATAGACAAAATTTTAACATTTTATCTCACTAATTTCGGAGCATATTTTAGAACAAAGTATATTTACGCCACTCCTGCAAATAAATCTTTAAATAAATTTTACGAAATCTATTGTGAAACGACTGATGCAATTGACTTTTACCAATCATTCGTTATTGAATTGCTCAGTATTCTGTTTAATTGTGGGGTCGCCTCAAAAAGCATAATGTTTAATTCAAAAATTCATTAAATTTACATTACAAAAATATTTAAATTCAAGACTTGATAGCGTAGTTTTGTTTCAAATTTAAATGGAAATATCTTTCAATTTGTATATTTTCTTGCATGTTGTATATTTTCAAATAATTTTATGAATTTGTAAACATGATTGAGAATCGACTGCCACATATTATTATAAAACCTAGACTTTAAAATAGATTATGATATTGACTATTATCACATTTTCATGCTTCGATATTTAGGTCTAAAATCTTAAATTCCTTTGTTTTTTTCTAAGTCAAAGACCAGTTCTACTGGGCTAATAGGCTTTGTTTAGTTACACAACACACTATCGCAAACAGAGATGGAGTTATGTATGATTACGTATTCATCTTTAAGTTATGAGAACGTCGACAGAGGACATCAGTACCTGCCATCGAGAATAACATATTAAATACAGGACTGAAATCGCAGCTTCTTTCCAGACACGAGATTAGAGTCGCACTTTTTTTTCATTTCCTTATACTACTACACCGTTCTTACTTTTTAAGATCAGCGCTTTATCGATGCTACAGAGAAAGAATTTCATACGCTGTCAGTTGACTAATTAAATATTTATATATAATACTCATTTCTTTAGAAATAGTGGTAATTTATTACATTCATTTAACTGAATATTATCAATTTAAGTACGTCCAACGATACAACTATATTTACTTGCAACATTTATAGAAATGCCTTTGCTCAAATTTATTAGTGAAAACATTTTTATAATTAAAATTTACACAGTACTGATATTTTTAACAATAATCTGCTAAAATTCAAAATGTTCTGGAAACGATGAAAAATGTTACGCTAAAGTATAAAATACATATATTAATTCTTTATAGTTTATTTCCAGATGCATTCTTAAATTACAAAGAATTTGAGTATATATGCTTATGCAGCAAAAGAATACTAATGTAGCAAAACAAAAATTCTTATGAAAACTTTTTAGTACATACAAATAATTACGCAAGAAAAATGAAAAGTACACTTAATTTTGATAGAAATATACTCGTGCCAAATATATTATTTAAAATATTTTTAAAAGTTAATGAAAATCATTGTTTCATACGGTGAATTTACCAGACAGACATAATAGTGAATCTTTTCTGCATTGTTATTTTGAATATCTATACAGAATAGTGGTAGTTTATAGCTGACCTATACATTAGGGTGGATCGAAATTTTTTTTTTTTTCAGAATTTCAAATTCTACCTATACCGAATAGATGTTCTATGGTATATAGATAAATGAAAAAATAAAATAAAATATTAAAATTTAGGTTAAGAACCGCCGCAAGGGGGTTGAATTTTTTTAAAAAATGGAAAAATACTGAATTTTGATTATACGATTTAAAAAAAAAATATTATTATTAATCAAAACCTACTTATGCGGAAAAGATGTTCTATGGTATGGAGATTAAGAGAAAAATAAAAAAAAATTAAATTCTAAATTTAATACTACCGGAAAAGGGTTGAATTTTCAAAAAAAATGGAAAAATACATAATTTTGATTATTGATTATACGATTTTATATTCGAAATAATTGTTTTTTTGCAATATAAATAACCAAAAGTTGTGATTAATGAGTAGTGAGTAGTATAATGTACATTGAACATTTTATGATTCATCTCCCCCTCCTCACACCGTCAAATCAGTCCTGCTAAATATCTAGAGCAGTAGGCAATCAAAATGTGGGCATTATCTCTGAAAGCAATGTTTTGAACGTTGTTGACAGAAATAAAAGGCAAGAACCACTCTATTGTCTCAAGTCATAAAAGATTATGACCACTAGTTTGGTTTATACTTCGATGGGCGAAAAGACAGGACTCTATCAATGGAAAACAACAGAAGAGAAGTCATATTAGAAGAAAAAATAAGCTTGATAAAAGAACCTGGCCTTGAGTGCATCGGCCACGTGTCTGTAATTTTCGGGAGAGCGCAAATTATTGGAAATAACATATATAGTTTTTTTGTCATGCGTTGACAATGACATAGATGTAACAAAGTTGGTTGTGATGGAACATCTGTCAACACAGGTGTCAAAGGAAGTATTATACGTAACATGGAACTGATCCTGAATCGTTCACTACAATGGTTTGTGTGCCAGTTACACGTCAACGATCTTCCACTACGTCATCTTTTCGCGCACGTGGATAAAACCACAACTGGGCCCAGAAGCCTGACTGGCGAAATGAGAAAATCGTTGGCCGGATGCGAGAAGCTATCTGTAGTTTCATCCACGCCAATAGAAAACACGCTATGTGAACTGACTAACAAGAAAGACTTAAGTACTGATCAACTGTACTTAATGGAAATTTGTGAAGTCATAAACTGCTGACATTGCAGAGAAAGTCTGTCGAAGATAAATCCTGGAAAAGTTTGCCATTCAAGGTAGCTTAGAATCGCGAACAGAATTCTGAAATTCAATGTAGATTACGAAAATTCATCCGAGGCTTTTTTGACATTAGCGACATTCATTACAAAAATCTATGCGTCTATGTGGTTCAAGATCAAAACGAAACCATAATTTATGAGGCTCAGCATTTGCATCAATCAATCGTTCTATCGCGTTATTTCTCTAATGATTTGAAGGATGTCATAGACCCTGTTATTAAAAGAAACTGATTTTTGGCCATCAAGAAAATGTCCTGATATCAATGCTAGCTGACGACGGAAATCACATTAGCCCTTCAAAGCGTTCTGAAAGCACGCAAAGTCATTGCCTACTGCTCCAGATGTTTAACAGGACTGATTTGACGGTATGGGGAAGGGGAGTTGAGTCATAAAATGTTGCAATGTACATTATACTACTCACTACTCGTTAATAATCACTTTTGTTTATTTATATTGCAAAAAAACAATTATTTCGAATATAAAATCGTATAATCAATAATCAAAATTAAGTATTTTTCCATTTTTTTTTTTGAAAATTCAACCCCCTTTCTGTAGCATTAAATTTAGAATTTAAATTGTTTTATTATTTTTCTCTTAATCTGCATACTATAGAATATCTTTTCCGCATATGTAGGTTTTGATTAATAATAATATTTTTTTTTTTAAATCGTATAATCAAAATTCAGTATTTTTCCATTTTTTTCGAAAATTCAACCCCCTTGCGGCAGTATTAAATTTTCAAATTGAATTTTTTAATTATTTTTCTCTTAATCTCCATACCATAGAACATCTTTTCCGCATAGGTAGGTTTTAATTAATAATATTTTTTTTTAAAAAATCGTATTATCAAAATTAGGTATTTTTCCATTTTTTTCAAAAATTCAACCCCCTTGCGAAGGTTCTTAACCTAAAATTTATTATTTTATTTTATTTTTCTCTTAATCTCCATACCATAGAGCATCTTTTCCGCATTGGTAGGTTTTGATTAATAATAATTTTTTTTTTCTCCATAGAAGTGCGATCCACCCTATTATACATCCCGGGACGTTATACTTTATACTCGTTCATCAACCTGATGGGTGAAATTGGTGCTTTTCTTTCCACGTGATCTATACTGCTGATTGAACTTGCTGAATAGAAGCAATCATTTTAAAAGTGAGATTGAATGGCGAAAGTACCTCCTGCTATGTAAGTGATTATTCGGTTATTACAAATAATTACCGCTTAAAATGATGAATCGATTTATCACATTGACCGGAAATTATTCATACCGATTAATCACTTTAACAGTTAGAAATACACAGCACAAATTAGGTAACTTCTAATTTTTTGCAGGAAGACCAAAACCATACAACGACCTTCATTAGGGTAATCTTGAACGAGGGCAAGGATTCTGGTGTTTTCGGCACAACAGAATCTTTACATTCTTTCAGGATTATCTTACTGAAGATGTTTCCTGGACGTTATCGCTTTGCTTTGATTTTTGATTTTTCCAAAAAATTATGTTCTTATTGTACACACTAGCCCTTAATGTAATGGCAATAAATTTACTTAACATTTTTTAAGCGCACAACCCCTAATTTTTTTCCTTTTACAATAATATGTAAGTATACCAAATATTTGTTCAATATACAAAAGTTAACCCATGTCGCATCCAGCTTGATTAACCCATTGCGAAAAGGTACGGAATAAAGATTGCTCCAATGAGTATGTACGATAAGCTGTAAAAAAAACTATCGAAAATGGAGAGGTCACAAACCCTGTAACCACCTATTAAATCCTTGCACTTGCTTCGACACTTCTACTGACAATGAATCAGTCAGTTTGATTTAATCGCGTTTGAAAGTGCATGAAACGCTCTCCATAACCCAAACTGGCTATCACGAAACTACGTGAAATTATTCCTATAGAACATATTCGGCTGTTTTCAGCTGTTCCGATATATACTTTAGCACATTTGCTGCGGTATACGAATTAGATGCCAGCCCCAAGCAAGTCAAAAAGTAACCGTGCTCGCTCTGCAGTCTTTTACAAAAGATTAAGACCAATTTCTAAAATGCAAGAAATTTTAATTTATACGAAAACTATAGTGTCCGAAATCTGTTGGGGAGAATTGTGTAACATACAATCGAGTATACTAAGCATTTTACACTGGAGATTCAAACCGAAGGACATTTAAGGGATCCTCTACAAATTTATGAAGACGAAAATGATTTGAGCTCAACCCCTTTTACAGGAAGCTGATAATTTTTTGAAACTTTCATCAATCGTTTAATGTCTTATGAATATTACTTACTAGCAGTACGCGCACGGCGTTGCCCGTGGAATCAGCACTTTAACAAAATGAAAAAAAAAAAAAAACGCCCACAATGACATGAAAAAGTTTTGAAAACAAAATCAAAACAAAATATGTACATTATTTGAATTTCCTGCTTATTTTTTTCACCTTACAGTACAGAGTACGTTAATCCAAAACAATATTACAAAAGTGGAACCTGAAAATGATTATTATACAGAAAGCAGAATATAAAATTGAATCCGAAAATAATAATCGAAGTAATTCATTCTGGTGAAGGTCATGACGTAGCTGCGCGTCCGCCAATCAAAATTACCAGCTACATTCCGAAGAAGTGCCGCGCGAGGAACTCGATCGAGAAAAATAACTCTCAACCGCTCAGAAAAAAATTAATTAAAAAACGGAATAAGATATTTTAACCGTTCTTGTTTTAAATCCGATAGAACCGTTCTAGTTATAAGTTGAAAAAAATTGAAATTAATAGTGTTATAAGAAAGTCGGATGCAACAAATTTAAAATCAAAAGTAACATCTCGATGCCAAAACTGGGTATTTTTTAAAAATTTCTCAAACTTCAGTAAATTGCGTTAGAAATTCAAAACTAACTTCATTAGAACGGAAATCGCGTGCTCTTTCCGATGGTTTATCTATTTTTTGTCGTACAGTTATTTGAAACCATTCTATTGAGAAATTAGTGCGAAAAATCAACCAAAACAACACAAAACATTAAATAAAAAAATTTCTAGATTAAATTTTAAAATTTCGGCTTCGAGGTGCATTCAGTCACCATTACGACTACCTGTGTGCCAAATTTTATGGCTGTAAGTGCGATAGATTCGTCTGGACATCGCAGACAAACACACACACACACACACACACACACAAACATTGCCTTTTATTAGTATAGATATCCATTTTCATAAAAATATCATGAAAATTTGGAAAGATATAAAGGTTTCTTTAATAATGTTTTTTGCTTATAACATGCAGAGATTTGCGCCAAATTTAGGGCAACTCACAGAATACTCAACAATATGTTATAAAAACATTGTATTAAAATTTAAAGTAAATAGCTTAAATTTTTGAGAAAATATGAGTATTTTTTGTAAATAATTTTAACTGCGCATCCCCTCACATTGCGGAATTTTCTTTCACATCGGCGAAACCGGATATCTAAGGCAAATTCTATAAAATTTCCAGTTGAATGACATTAAGATTAAAAAAGTTATAGGCATTCAAACCAGCAGAATTTCTGCTGTTCTTTTAAGAGAAACAAATTGATGTGTATATTTCCACAAATCAATAGTTTTTTTTAAACTTAAATCTCAGAACAGCAATATTGAATTTTATGAAATTTGAATATGCCGAGTACCCATCTGAACTTATAAATTAAATAAAAAAGTAAAATTTAAATTCAACGATTAATATTCGAAAATTCAAATTTCAATTATATTTTTTAATTGTGAAAAAAACCTCATAATTTTGTTTCTCTTAGAGAATAGCAGAAATTCTGTTTGTTCCAATGCATACAACTTTCTAAATCTTAGTGATATTCAGCTGGAAGTTCTATAAAAGCTGCTTTATATATCTGGCATCGACGTTATGAAAAAAAAATACGCTATGTTTCGCTCATGCGCAGTTTAAACGTATTTATTACAAATAATTATATTTCCTCAAATATTCAATGTATTTACTTCGAATTGTAATACAATTTTTCGTTAATATATTTACAAGCAATCTGTAAATTTCGCAAAATTTCGATTAAAACTCGAAGATTTCTGAAGGACGGGATATATCGTTCTAGCAATGAAAGTGTTAAATTAACATAAACATTCCCAGAGTTTTGTAACGATGTCGTAATAGAAATGAACGAATAAAGAATTGAGGTTCAAATCAACTCTTCCGATTTGCAATTCAATTTGCCAGATTGGTTTGGTGGGCGGATTCTATTTATATTCATGCCAGAATTCTTTAAGACTGATAAATCAAAGGTTATGCAAATGTGAAGACAGAAGAAATTAAAGTTTTGTCCAAGAATATGTCCCTCCTCTTCACACATTGCATTGATTATGAAACCAAATTTCATCTGTAACACTTTTATCTTATATATATAGGTTTAAAAGGTAACTACGCCTTAACTCAAAACTTAGTTTATGCATTTAAAAAAATATGCAACGTATTTCAAATATATTTGCACATATTCAGTTTAAAAATGCAATAACGATGCACATAAAATATAAAGCTATGTTTAATAAAAAAATACACAACAATCAAAGAC
>BGPR01024580.1:9749-23096 GCA_013235015.1 Araneus ventricosus | reverse complement strand
TTCATTGATATACACAATACAATAAAAGTAAAAAACAATCAAAACACAAAATAATTTTTAATCCAATAAGGAATACAGATTATAAGTGATTACAATGAATAAGGAATATATATATATAAGGTTCTGTAGGTACTAGATTATTTTTTGATACGCAGATAAATTAACTCAAAATAAAAGAAACATTAATTGACGTGAGAACACTTTTAATATCGAGAAATTGAGTGTAGAAAACACAATTCTCTTATAGTATCGGAGGTGAGAACACCTTTATATATCGAAAAATCGAGCTGACATAATTTCTTATAGTAAAATTAAAACGGAACATTCCGAACCATTGATATACAATAATAAGAAGTAAGCCAATCAAAAACACAACAAAATAATTTTTAAGCCAAAATAAGGAATATAGGCTATAAGATATGAGGAATATATATAAGGTTCTGTAGTTACTACATAAATTTGGATATGCAGATAAATTAACTCAAAAATAAAAGAAACATTTAATTTTGCGCGGTATCTCATAAAGAAAATGGCATACTAATTAGCTATCTAACTTGGATTTGTTTTAGAAATACTCAGCTCCAGATAATAAAATATTTTTTCTAAAATTTCATGAAGAATCTTGACGCTCTATTTCCTTAGAACGTAATAAGTCAGATATAAAATTCCGCGAGTATTCTACGCATTCCAACAATTTTCAAAGCATCCATTGATGTGTGCCTTCTGTGAAATACAACCATACTTGACTACACATCAAACCATTACCGCATACCGGCTTCCTGAATCAACGAGTCATTGTTGCATTAAGACTGAACATCAAACCGACGGAAACATCTATCTGCATACACTCTACCGTTTAACGTCGAGCTTCTAAATCCCAATTTTCGATTAGAAGCCAGAGTGTCGAACACTTAATGCATTAAGATTGGAGCCATGCTCTAAATATCGCTGAAGGCAGCCGAATTCAAATTATAATTTGACGAGTACTGTTTCGACGAATTTAAATCACTGTAAGATTCTCCAGTGGTGCGACTGTTAATATTGATATTAATCTGTGTATGCATTGACCAAACTAGTTAGACACGAAATAACGGAATTGCACTGGACAGTGTAATTCGGTAGGCATTCCGTCTCTGGGAACAATGATGGGAAATTGGTGCAGGAAAATCGTTATTATTGTACCAGGAGGATTTCTATAATTATGTTTAAAATGCGAGGATTTTCCCATGGTAAAATGAACGTCGGAGTTCCATGTTTGTCTGTGTGATTTATTAATGCTCTGATTTAGGATGTATTCTTAATAACTGAATGGGAATAGTTAATATCAGGGTTGCCATATTGGCCTTTTTATGGCCAAATTCTGGAAATTTGGCCTTTTTTAAAAGGAGGAATTTTAATTAGGAATTGTTAGGAAGCTAGCCTTAGGAATTTTCATTTGGCCTTAAATTCATTTTTGGCCTTTTTTCGTCTTTATTTTTCCATATGACTTTTAGAACGATTCTTAATATATAATTTAACTATTTTTCTAATAAACTTCAGAATATTGAAAAATAATATAGAACGTTGCTGTTAACAAGATTTTATATATTTCGGTCGAACATTTTATTCTGGAGCAACAGGAACAGAATTCCTTTTTCTTTCTTTCTTTTTCTTTTGTAAGTGCGCATCTAAATGTTTTAAAAAAATTCACTTGAATTTTAGTTTAATAGAACATTATTATACATATGTCAATCTGGTGGAATTACTTTTCATGAAGGATAGTTATTTTCTTATAGCAAAATAAGGGGCAAATGTGCGATTTCATGAAATTTTCAAACTTGGCCTTTTTTGGCCTTATTTTAAAGACGGTTTTGGCCTTATTTTGCCGTTTTGGCCTGGCAACCCTGCACTGTAGGTATAAATACTGAATTATTTGAATATCCTGAAAGTTTGTTTCTCATAGCAATTAGCTAATATTTGTTTGCTTGAATTTGTTTCTATATTTATCACGACATATCCCTACATAAATGCAGCCTATTAAACTATAGCACATTTTACTCTATATCTGGATGCAACTAAGCAATGTGGATCATATCTAAATTACATCTTTTGAGTCATGATTATTTTCTCAAAAATTTCAGAAAATACTTTAATTCTGAATTTTTCCAACATTTATCATTGCATGACCCGTAATTTCTTTGCGACGGAGTGTCGTTAATTCAATTTTGAAAAGCAAACTACCAAGAGCGGAATTCGACAATATGAAGCCAAGGGCACAAAATTATTTAGGGGATGCTTTATTTTCCGAGGGTATGTTAGTTTCACCATCTTAGAAAAATTCATATTACAGTAGTTTAAAATAAAATAATTATGATAAATTATTTTATTTAAATACATTTAAATTGAAATGATTAAAAAATTTGGCTTTTTTTTAAATGTAGAGTGAAAGGAAAACATAAATTTTTATTCGCTTCTTGCGAAAGTTTTTGAAACATGGAAATGTCTAATAATTTAGAAATTAAGAATATTAAATTTACTCTATTCAGACAAAAGTTTTCTCGGAAAATTTATTATAATTAAAATATAAAATAATTTATTCAGCCGTCTGTTAAGTTTCCATTTCAAGTCTCTTTCTTTTATCACCACAATAATGTTCGAAAAAATAAATAGTTTTAATGCAAGTAAAATTTATTAAAAGTTTTGAAAATGCCAATATGAGCAGCAGGAACGTTTATAAAGGATTGTAAAAATGTTTTTTAATGCATTCTTGAAATTAAGAAAAAATATCAGTATATTCAGCATTCTATTTAATCATAGAGAGACAAATTTAGGGAATTGGTACTGATTTAAATGATAGGGGGAAAAAAGAAAGTATTGCGCTAATTTTTTAAATAAGATGCCTTATATTTAGAGAACGAGGGTTGGATAATAAATTTTAAATATAAACAGTTTATATACATTGAATATAAGAAAAAATACCCACGACTGACTTAAGAGTTTAAGGCTTGAGTTAGCATGGAATGACATGTTCGGAGAAGGTTCTAGATTCGATGCAATCGATATGTTCTTTGTCAGTACTGTTCATGAAAAGACCGATATACACTTTGGGGACGAATTGCTCAATGGGGTCTCCTCGTTTTATCAACTCTCTCACAAATTAGGGACCAGTTTACTCTAAAAATATCGAAAAATAATAATAAAAAAATTAATAAAAAAGAAATACCTTGGAATATTGCTCATAAGGAGGATCTTGCATTATTTGTACTGCACACATTTTTTAATATATTCGAACATATTTTTATCATAATTAAGTTTTATGTGCAATTAATGCTAATTATTTATGGAGTAATTGTATACTGCTTGTTTAATAGCAGAATTACATTTATTTATACGAAACTATATTGATTATAAGTAAAAAGTCTTTTTTTATTTTTTCCAATATCTTTATTGTTAAGATTTTCATTGGACATTATTGCAGATTAAATAGTTTTTTAAGAATCTCATATATCTTATTATTATTCCATAGAATTATATATTCGAATTTTAATATCTACATAGAAAACTTTTCAGAAAAATCGTTTGCAAAGCATTTAATCAACCTTATTCAATGAAATGCTTCGAACCTTACGATGATAATAAGCTTTTCATTTTTACAAATTGTTTACAACAGCAAAATTATTTTACTAACTCAATATGTCAGAACACAAACTAATTTGGTAAAAAAAAGTATTCTTGATAAGAAACTAAGAAACAGAAAGTCTATTTACTAACAAAAAAGTTATGTATTTTGATAAAACTATGTTAATGTTCTTTCCATAAACATTAAGCAAGAAAAAAAATAATTCTAAAATAAAACATTTATTACAGGAACAATAACATAAGGATGATGAAAAACAAACAATTTACATTCAAGAAATTTTAATATATTTACCATCCGCCAGTAAAAAAAAGTAATTAAATCGGAATTACTGGTAGAACAATCTACTTTTTCTTCAGCGGATGAACAAATATTTTGTGTCATTACCATCTTTTTATTTCCTCCATGCTTCAGCAAATCGGTTTCACTCCGTATTCAACTGTGATGTGAAAAAAAGGAATAAAACTTTATCTTAAATGGACGAAACAGAAAAAGGAAAAACAGATCTTTTACCACTTATCTTATTGAAAAACATTGCAATTATCGAACAGATTCGGGAAACCAATTTCCTCTCTCTATTTAATCTATTGTTTTCAACGTATTTACGTTCAATAAACTCCACAGGGAGAGCCACAGTCCCCACTTACAATAATTGCATCATTTCCATGATATTCTAAATCGAATCAATAGAACAAATTATGCCGCGCGTCTGTCTTCTCTCTCCAATTAACATGCTCTGTGCCGACTGCTATGATGTAGACAAATTTGGGAGCAAGTTTACGCTCAATCCTGACAGTCGTTTGATATGTTTCAAACAGAATTGCTGTCACTCATTTCGTTGAATAAGCCATCGTGTTAAGCGAAGACACGTACGCAATGCATACAAGACCGTTTTCATTCCGATTTAAAGGACAAATGTGGAAGTTACGAAGGTTTTAGAAACGAATTCAACTATGAAGTAATTTATTTATAATAGCATATACTTCGTGAACGTATGAAAAAATTGAAAGTGCAACAAATGTAGCCAATTTATATGCAAGTTTGCAATAACAATCATTTGAATGCTTTTAAACAAAACTATTGTCACTTTCTTTCTTGGTTGATTAAGCTTTTGGGTTAAGCCAAGATCCTTAAGGAATGTGTATGTAAGCGTTTTCATTCCGATACAAAGGACAAATGTGTAGGTTTTAGAGACGTAATAAATTAATGCGTAATAAAATGCATAATTTCATAAACAAATTAAAAGATTGATAATGATATATATATATAATTAAATTTGGAAGCAAGTTTATGCAATTCCTGTTAGTCTTTGATTCACACAGAAATGCTGTCTTCATTGTTGTATAAGCCCTCGGGTAAAAGAAAATATATACAATGTGTTTGTGAATTTTTTCATTCCTATTGAAGCAAAAATATGGACTTGTTTGTTTAGCAAAAAAATGTCATCCTATGAGATGCATTAAAGCCTTCAATACTTAGAATATGTTTCATGAATGGATTAAATTCTAGAGAACGAAACACGTGTGTTCAATCTTTTGGAGCAAGTTCATTCATAAGTCTTACAGTCATTTGATATTGTTACAAAAATCGTTCTATGTGTGCATGGTGTAAAATGTCCAACATGCAGGATAATGGAGAATGAAGGTTTATTCACAAATATGCAGGAGAACGCGTAGCACAGGTAACAGGAAACAATAGATTTTGCACAGATTAGCAACGTGAACAGACAGCAATTCACAGGTAATAACAGTTCAGCACTTTGAGATCTAGCAACACAAACAGTCAGCAAATAACTAATAACGACAATAACAGCACTTTCAATAGCGCTCAGCTCACCAGCTTCCTAGCTCGCACTGCACACGAAAATCTAAAGTCATTCCAGTGATCAACACTACTCTCTCTGATCCAAACGCGGTCCTTATATACTCTCTCCGACAGGCCGTGACGTCACATGGAGTTTTCTAGTATATTCAAGCGTATTTCCTTTCCTAATAGAGATATCGAGGAAAGGGTCGCATTTTCTGGAATCATCGATTTGTCGCCAAGGTCAGGGTTCCCGGAATGGCCGCTGCCCATCACTCCATGCGTACCCTAGTAAAACTCTCTCCCCAACTATAAGACTAGCGAGGCAGGAAAGCGACATTACATCTTTGTAACAATATGATATCAGAGAGGACAGCTGAAGTAACTATTGAGGTAATCGAATATTCGTATGCAGTAAAATGTAAGAGTTTTCATTTTGATTAATGGACAAATATGCAATTTTTGGAGGTTTTAGAGATGTATTAAACCATTCAATATTCCACTTAGAATATGTTTTATAATTGAATAAAAGAAAAGAAATTAAGCATATGTGGTTAAGTTTGGGAGCAAGTTAATAATGCATAATTCTGAAAAGTCGTCTGACGTGTTTTAAACACGAGTGACAGCTGCCACTCATTTTGCTGAATAAGACCTTGTTTGAGCAAAAATTCTTTTGCAATGCATATGTGAGTACTTTATTTTTTATTAAAGAACAAATGTGCAATTTACGGGGTTTCCTATAGCCATTTAATGTGCATGTAGAAGACTAACGTAAGTCATTGTTCAGAATAAACCATATAGTTATGCACCGATCTATATGCAACGCTTTCACGACAGTTTTTAACTGTTTACAGAACATTATCGCAATTTTTCAAAGTTCTTATATGCGTATTCAGACATTTATATTTTATTAAGGCATACTAAGATAGGCTTCTGCAAACAATATTTTTGCATTGCAATTCATGCAATGCCTTCGGAATGCTGAAAATAAAATACATGCACCGGTAAAAGAAGCATATTTGAGAGAAATTCTTTTCTATATTAAACTTTTGAAAATTATGAAGAATCCATTGCATTCGGAGTTCTGGCTTAGTAATGTCAATTGGATGCCGAGATCAATCTTATAAGATATAACCAATAAATTAAATTTGAAACCTTCTAATCTTTCTATAATCTTTCGAAGTAAAAGATTTAATGATATATGATGAATTCATGCGAAATTGGCTACTAAATTGAGTTCGAAAAATGAAAAATAAAAGAAATTAGGTAATTTTAAATTCTTTTTTAGAAATCAGAACATTAATTTTTTTTAATGCTCTTCAACAGAAGAATTTTATTTTATTCATGAATTTATGCATACAATCAATGAAAAAAGTTTCAAAAGACAGCAAATCGTTTTCGGCCATGCACGCGCATTAAATTCTTGTGAAACGACATAGCCAATAGAATATTTTCACTTTTATGCTAGATGTGTATTTCAAAGTATACCATTTTTAATGAAAGGGAGTAAATTTCTGTGGTAACACAAAAAGAAAGTAAAGCTTTCAGTAAGTATTCGAAACCCATTAGAGTATTTCAATAAGACAAAGATTTAACACTTTTAGAATTTTTTTCCCAAATTATCTCTTGGAATTTCGTTATTTGTTCGTAAACATTTCATGAAAATATCCTTTAGGGATATGGAATATAGTGAGAATTTAAATTACCTCTCATTATTCATTTATTACTTGAAGAAGGTTTTATGTTTTTACACACTATTAGTTAACTTGCTTAATGCTTGTAAAGATTGGATTTTATAATCGATTTAGCAACCATTTTTGATTTAGGAGAATCTTGAAATTCTATACAGCTATTTATTCACCATGGTCATTCAATTTTTGAATAGTTTCAGAACAATATTATCAGTTCATTAATGGAATTAATTTCATTTTGTATCAAATTTCTTTTGTAACAAATTTCAGACGAAATTCGTTCTAAACTTCCAAATTATTTAATCATAATAAATTATGAAATAAATTAAAGTCTAAAAAGTAGAAAATAGGAAAAATAAAAATAAATTTTAACACATACCTTATTTAGTGTAGTAAAAATTAGAAATGGATTTTTTAAAAATACGTATGCCAAAATAATATCGCAAAAATGTGAGACAGTGGAATCAATAATAATTAGAAGTTGAGCCAAGGTGAATATATTGAGAAATTAAACCTCCAAACATTCATCAAAAATAAAAATATATCATGACGTGTTAAAATTTAAATTTTCTTAGAACATTTCTGTTAGTTCTATTTTATTTTAACGTCCATACTTTTGAAAAATAAATAATTTTCTGCTTTTTATTACGCCGACGAAAGCATGTTTTTTAAAGCATTTTTTTATTTTTATTGTTGGGTTTTGTTAAAATATATATAATTTACATCCTTTTATTCTTTTCCTTGCAGGTTGAAAAAAACTGCTTTAAGGTAAGTCTTATTCTTCCTGTGCCATTTGTGATTTCTGAGACAATAACAGATTTCTGACTAGATGAACGAATTGGCTTCAAATTGTATTCCTGAGTTTCTTGTAATTTCAGGAATTTTCGAAAGAAGATTTTATAGTAAAAAATTTAATATATATATTTTTATAATATTAGTATAAAATATAGAAAATATCCGTTTCAAATTTGTAATTTTATACGCGTGATACTGAGTAACAAACTAAAACTATTTCAGAAAATTGATATTAATTAATGGATTTAAGATTTGTAATTATATTTTTGCTTATTTTATTACCAATGACAATTTTCACTTGCCTTCTTCCTTAAAACTTATTTCATGAAAAAGCATAATTTCTTTTATCATTTCCTAAATAAATAGAAGAAAATAAATTATTCTCGTTTTTTTCCTTATATTGCAAAAGCACCGAGATATAATTCTCTTAGATATAACTGCACAATATATTTTCACAAACAATGGTACATTAAATTATTACTCTCATTAAGCAAGAATATTTCGTTATTTATCATAAAAAAATTAATATGGGTTGGTCTTTTGAGACATTTATTTAAAGAAACCCGTCCATGTCTTATTATATATAACTATTATTGTAAATCATTTTTTGTCTGGGATTAAATTTGAGAGGGAATTTTTAATGAATTTATTGCTAAATATATCCACAAGCAAAGTAATAATAAAAAAATTGAAAGTAAATTGGCTTATGAATAACAAAGATTTATTGTGAAATCCCCGAAACAATTGCTCAATTCCAGCTATACGTTAGAAAGTCATATCGCAACTAATGGGAAATTACTTTTGGACAAATCTGTTTCAGTACTACTTTATATATTACGTTATACTTTCTTAAATTTCTAAAGCCAGCAATGTGTTTTTGATATTTTTCGTATCAAATTAGATTATAACTATACATTGCAAATTATTATATATGAAGAATTTTGCAATAAACTTCAAGGAACAATGCTCTTACGACGAGTTAAGAAAGCATTTATCAAGTTTATAAACTGAAATATTGCTTTAAATTTATATAAAAAATGGTTCATGATTTCAAATATAAATAAATAAGTCAAATTACTTGCATTTCAATTTTTGACATTTTGCTTTATCGTTAATCTCAACTAACATTTTACATAGTACGAGAAACGAAGAACAGCTTTTTAAGAATCTCATGAGAAGATATCTGGAAAAATATTACATTAATGTATGATATTAATGTATATTTGTAAATATGTAAAATAATAAAAAATATTATACATTTTACATAGCATAAGAAACGAAAAAAAGCTTTTTAAGAACCTAATGAGAAGATATCTGGAAAAAATATTACATTAATGTATATTTGTAAATGTTTAATATTAAAAAATATTATACATTTTACATAGTATGAGAAACGAAAAAACGCTATTTAAGAATCTAATGAGAAGATATCTAGAAAAAATATTACAATAATTTCAGTTTCCGTGAATTTCTCAACTTTCAAACAAGAATTCAGATAAATTATTGAAACACGAATGCTAGTTATATGCAATGAAAAGTTTAATTACAGAATAGAAATAGAGCAGTTCTAATTCACTTTCTTAAGAGTTTAATTCATGATGGTTTTACAAAAATAGTGTCACCATAACCATTAAAAAATGAATTTAGTTCATACTTAATGGACAAGAAAGAGGAAACCAAATGATTTTGGCAAAAATTGAAATTTAATATTTACGATAGTTATATCAAGAAAATGATAGCACTTAGTAGAAATAAGTACTTAAACGTTGTAATTATTTTTTGCACTGATGTAATTTCCTTAAGATGCTATAACTTTTGAAAAGAATGTTTTCTTCTTTTTTCCATTGCTTCAATGCATTGCGTAATCAGATATCAATATTGGTTTTTATAGTCATTATACTTTCTTTCAACTTACAAAAAATGAATTTTTATTTAGTCATGATAATATAGCTTCAAATAAATTTGTCATGCCAAAAAAGGCAAAAGTAAAATAATAATAATAAAATGAAAATAATAAAAACAATTTTAAAAGTCGAAAAAAAATTATTTTCATTTTGTGGTATTATGTGAAAAATAAAATTCTATGTCATCTAATATACTGTTGTATATGAATTTAGATGCAAGATTAATGAGAAAAGATATCATTTAAAGCATATTCAGTTTAAAAATGTTCCAAGAATTTTTTTTCTCAGTTAATTTTAATTATAGAATGGCGCTTCGGACGTCGACTCTGATTTTTCAGAATTCCACAATTTTTATTCACATGTAACCCTGTTTCTTAGATGTCGTGTTCAATTACAAGATACTATATATAATCCTAAGAAATTTCATTCGAGATTTTAAATCCAACATTTCTGTTAATTGTTATGAAGACGAAAACATAATAAATTCAAACTAATGACAATAAAGCTAACAAGCAATAGAGATGAAACAATGTATGAAAGTTTATTAATTATATTTTACTCATTTTTAATTCAGACTGAATCGATGACTCTTTAGAATTTGCAAATTAGTATAGTGTGATATTCGTAACGAATAAAAAAACATATTTGTAGAATTATTAAAATATTTAAAGAAAGAAATTAATTAGATCAACAAAATCGTTTTCTCATAAAAGAAATTAATTTAAAAATATCGATTGGCTGAAAAAGAAATTAATTAAAAATATCGTTTGGCATTAATTCTTTTCTAAAGGTTATAAAAATAGTTTGGCAACGATATATTGTCTTTTGCTGACGTTGCCTAGCAACGGAAAAGAATAATGAATTGAACATGAAATTCGATGCAAGTAAGTGATTGTAACGTTTGTGATGCAAGTGCATGTGTTTGTTTTTCATGTTTGTGCTGTGGTAAACGTCCAATAAATATATTATTTTTGACAAAGAATGCTCTACGATTCTTCATATTATGCTTGCAATACATCACAATAGCTAGTAATTTGAGATCAATGCATTCATACTTAATAACTATTTTAAGTATTTTTAATACTGAATTCTAACACAAATAACTTGACAAATGTACCGGGAATTTCTCTTCATTAACAGATGAAAACACCATCTCAAATATATATAAGTTTTATGATTCTCATATTTCCAAAATGGGACCGAAGCACTGCGTCATACATTATAATTTAATTAAGATTCAATCTGTAATCATTATGAATTTTCCGATTGATATAGATATAAATATGGGATAGATACATTTGTATTTTTAAATTTGCTAACACTTTGGGATTTGGCATTTCGTGTACCGAATATCAAATTTGAACTTCTTATACTTATCAAATAATTGATGCAGTCACTCCCTATTTTTAGATTATTTTCGACATTCGTGTTGATGTAGTCCCTGCAAGAATTTTGAGTATCGGGACTAGTATTTTAAATTTATTTAATTATTCCAAAACATGAAATTTTTCCTAAAGATGAGTTATGTTTTTTAAGTTATTACTTGAATTAACCCTTTTTTTAACGAAACAATGGCTAGAAATTGTTTTTAAAATGATTTATAAGATTTTTTACCCTTTGGTAAACATTTTCAATGATATTTGCGCAAACCTTTATCTTCTTTTCGTAGAAATATTTCATCCAAGATGTATGTCAGCGAACAATCCGAATTCTGTTCATGTTCTGATTTCTTGCAATAGAGAAGGTGTCGTTCTTCTATGTCGCAAGCTGAATTTGTGTATTTAAACAGTTTCAAACTTATTTTCATTTGTCAAAAAGTTTTAAAAGAAACACTTTTAACTCTTTAATCCCTAAGCGACTTTTTTCTTCTACCTCCTTTACAACCGGGGCTTTTTGGGAGGAAACGACATGAATTGGACTCTCCCAATCTGGGTGGTCATTTTCACCACCACTCCGCCCAATGCTATAACCTTCCCTTAAGGCGCATGGGAATAGGCTGTGGTTGGCAAGGATAATTGGACCCCCTAATGCGCTTATCTCCTAAGCGTTCTCAGAACTTCTCCCCTCTAAAAAGCCAGTCGCCTCAGACCGGCCTTCGTCGTTGTTAAGGGAAAATTTTTAGACCATCCGGGACCTCCTCGCTCGGTATGAGAGGTTTAAATGTAAAATATTTACTAAAATTACAGCTTTTCGACGTTTTATAACATTTTGCCTTTGACAGAACTTGAGACGAAATGTCCGTTGTTTTATAAATTATTTTTCTTAAATTTTTACTTATAAGCATGGGATTTTATATACAGTGTGTCCGTAAAGTCATGGTTCAGTTATGAACGCTTGTTGTGGCGAACAGAAACGAAATGTTGAAACTTGCGCTACATTGGACAGTATCCCAAAGAGTGTCTATAGAGCAACGGTGTGCGCTCGCAGGTGTTGACGCAACACCCCTCACCGTGCGGAGCCGACTGTGATGTCAAACATCTACCTTGACATGTTGCAATTGTATGCAGTTCCACAATTTCCAGAAGGTGTCATCTTTCAACAGGACGGCGCTCCTCACACTACGGAAACATTGTTCGTGAGTTTCTGGATACAACATTCCCCCAGCGGTGGATAGGCAGGGGTGATGTCATGGCATGGCCACCACGATCCCCGGCCATAACGCCATTAGACTTTTACTTGTGGGGTTATGTGAAGCAACATGTGTACAGTGAACGTATCAACGACATTAATCATTTAAAACAGAGAATCACGGACGCTATTCACTCTGTTGCACCAGACGTCATTACCCGTGTGTGGTAAGAACTCGACTATGGTTTAGATGTGTGTAGGGCAACAAATGGAGCCCACATCGAACTACGCTGAACGGATATTCAAACCTGGAGAATTTTCCTTTTATTTGGTGAAGATGTCGCCTGTCTATCTTGTTTCGTTGGTTTCCCGTGACCAGTCAAAACTGCACCATGACTTTACGGACACACTGTATAAAAAACCCATTTCTGAAGAAAACAAAATACTAAAGAAAAAATATTCTTAATATATGTTTCAATTCTGATTGAAGGTGTAAATACGTCACATACTTTTCATAGTTCCTATTCCTAACACCAAACATGGTCACAAAAAAGTAGAAACAGAAGCAGGGAAACCACAAAAGGAACGAGAAAAACCAGACAGAAACAGAGAAGGTGTTGCAGAGTCGAAATGGAACAATTTCTTTCTATATTTTGTTTCCGACAGAAAACGAAACATGCGATTTCAAAAATAGTAAAATTCAGATGAAAAACAAATGAAATGAATATCTCAGAGGTTCAAAGAATCCGTTTTTAATATATTGCCCTCCCATATCTGCATTTCGTGTCTTCTCCTTTTGAGAAATGCAACAAATCAAAATGTGAATAAGATACGGATATGAAACTGCATTCTGAATCAATTGAAGAAGATTGGATAGAAAAACCCAGAGCTGAGGGGGGAATAAGATAATGCTCAAGATGTTTATCGTCGGGTCTTTTCTTATTGAAATATAAATGAAAATAAAAATTAT
>BGPR01024579.1:2830-23097 GCA_013235015.1 Araneus ventricosus | reverse complement strand
TTTATACTTCGTTCAGTACGTATTGCTCAAACCAAGCTTTCCTGCTAAGAATTTAAATAATGTTTCTGCTTTAAAGTAAAATTATTTCAAGTCGTTAATTCAAACAGTTATGCAAACGCTGCCAGAGTCCCTGACTCAACAGATAAGTAATTCACCCAAGAAATAATACCGCTTTACAAATTGAAAATCGGCATTATTTGCAAACACATATCCTGAATTTACATCGGAAGTAAACTTGAAAGAAAGGAAAATGCAGATTCTATTCACCCAAAACAAAATATAAATACAGCGATTCGCGTTTTATAATGTTATCTGTTATGTGAACCCAACACTTCCCTTCAACCTTTGTGGTGCGATGGCTTTCTTCTTTAAGTGAGAAAGTCAGTTCACTCTAAACGCTCAACTTAAGGTGTCTTTCCAGGGGCAATAAGTTTGGAGTTTTTAAGTAAAATTAGATCTGTCTCCACTATATGAGTCAGGATTACATATATTGAGACGAGGGTGGCCGAATTCATGAAGATAGAGGCCCACTTATATTGGCGTGATAATAAGTATTTGACCAGTTTGAGTAATTTTGGTGTTTCATGTAAAATATATCTACTGCATCATATTTCCATGTCAGCAAGAAAATAAACATGTTGAATCTCAGACAGCGAGTCGTCTCATCACTGCATTGAAGATAGAAAGTACTCATAATTACATTCATTCATTTAAGGGAAGAAAAAATTTTCGCCACAGGCAAGCTTCTGCCATCTGGTTGCATGCTTAATTTTGCCATCTTTAAAATGACGACTCACCCTGGCCAGGCCGACGTTTAGGAGATGTCGTAGAGCATTTCTTCTCCGACACCAGGACGTCCCGCTTTCTGTCCTTTGAGGACGCGCGCAGCCCACAACCGTGGCGGAGCTCATGCTATCCCCAGCGTCCAGCACGATGTTCTTGGCCACATTCCTGTTCGCTCCGTCTTCCCGCAGCTGCCGCTTTTGGCTCGACTGCGCCTGCTCTCCGGTACGATTCAGCTCACCCTATGGAAAAGATATAGAAATAAATGGAAATTAAATTTGAACTTTTCATTGAATGCATGGTTGTGGTCATCTCAGGGACTGTTTTGTGCGTACTTTGGATTTGATGGGATCGGTTTCGTGGTTTGATGGGTTCAGGTTGTGGTTTTCATTTGGTTTGGATCGGTCAGTGGTTTGGATGGATCGTTTCGTGGTTACTGTTTGATAGTCAGTTTCATTTTTTGTGTTCATTTCGTAGCCGATAGTGTTTTCATGTTTTGACAGTCAATGTTTCATGTTTGACAGTCAATGTTGCATGTTGTTGATAATCAATGTTTCATGTTTGACGGTGTGCTTCAAGTTTGATAGTCAATGTTTCATGTTTGATAATCAATGTTTCATTTTTTTGTCAATGTTTCATGTTTGATAGTCAATGTTTCATGTTTGACAGTCAATGTTTCATGTTTTCATAGTCAAACTTTCATGTTTGACAGTCAATGTTCTTGTTTGATAGTCAATGCTGCTTCATTTTTTTGATAGTCATTTCATAGGTGATAGTCAATGCTTCATTTTTTATAGTCATTTCATGTTTTGATAGTCAATGTTTTATATTGCTAGTCAATGTTTCATGTTTGACAGTCAATGTTTTCATGTTTGATAGTCAATGCTTCATGTTTGACAGTCAAGTGTTTCATGTTTGAAGTAGTCATTTCATATTTGGATAGTTGAGTGTTACTTCATGCTTGATAAAATTATATAGCGTCATTTCATTTTCATGTCAAAGATGATATATTAATTTCTCGTTCCTAAAGATATTTCCTCACTTCCTGATGTGTCAAAGATTTCAAATTTTGTGCATCTATGCATGCTAAAGTTTGCCACCTTATTTATTGCTTTCAGGTGGTATTAATTAATCCATTGTATGATTTAATTTTGATTCACAGAATTAGGAGCCATCTGGAAAGGTGAGAAAAAATTTGTTTCAAGATTTTATAATATATATAATAATAATCAGGTAATTAAAGGCTAAAATCAGAAAATAATTGAAATAAAAAAGATTTTATAATGCTACTTATTATTACACTATTTAAAATTAGCATTTTATAGAATCAGTTTTCATTAATTCATATCACATTTTTTGTATAACATGTTTCATGTTTACAAGGATGGAGGCCTGTAATCGAAATATCATCCGCCAGCCACTCCATAATAAATATCTAATTGTCACTCAAGCATCAAGGTAAAAAAAAAAAATATTGAATTTTTTAGCAGGAAACAAATAAAAATGACCAATTTTTGACTAGGTAATTTTAATAAAGACCAGAAATATCATTCAAGTAAATTAGTTTTCATCAGTTATACCATAAAATTAATCTTGTAAATAAATACAAAATAATTTACCCATAATGCTCATTTGTTTTAATGTTGCATTGCATGTGATGGCAATCTCTGCGAATGAGCATGAAATCTCTATAAAAGAGGCTTGAAACGCCAGATAAATGGTGAAAAATTGATTTTGAACTTAAAATTTTAATTTAAGTTAATTAGTTAAATCTAAGTTGCTGAATTCCAAAATGTAGTAAGAAAATTATTTGATTAACTAAATATTAATCTAATCGAATTTATAAAAAAAATGCGCCGAAGTGTAAACTGCAGTATTCTTCAATTCAGCGATTCTCAACCACCAAGCAGGGTGCTGGGGCAGAGCGACATGAAAGAAAATATTATTAAAAAAAAATAGATTATTTTACTTAAAGGAAAGTAAAATAAAATAGATTCTGACATAATAAAATATGAAGTACACATTTACACTGATATAATACACTTATAAATAGGATCAGTACTGCACAATGTATTTAATGATCAACTTATCAATACTAAAATAAAAATACGTTTAATAGCTATTAGTTATTCCTCTCGACAGATTTCTCGTGAGAATGCCCGATATGGTGGACGTAAAGGAGACAGGCAATAGAGATTAAGAGACAGCTATTCTGGTTTTGTCAATACGGTTGATCAATGGTGAAAAAATATCAATAAAGTTACTTATTCTTGATAATTTTATGTAAGGTTTTTGGAAGTGAGAACGTCTTTCCGTTCATCACAGTGATAGACAGTCGAATTTGTGACAAAATACCGTCAGATTTGAATTACTAATAACTACAGACTAATAATGCGAAAAGAATGGTTGACCCCAACGGATAGATCATATCTGTAGAGTTTGACGCATAGTATATTTTTGCCTGTGAACGTCTCATACGACCAGTGTAGGCACATGCGCGTGATTGTTATGAATTAGCTTCATGTAAGCTTATAAATAAATGGTAATGGAAAGCGTTAAGCTAGGAAGTTGATTCTGGTGTCATTTCAAAAGAGGATGTGAAGTATTACTAGGACCCAAAGTGAGACAATAACAATATTTTTTTTTAAGAATGTAAATAAAATCGGTAGTAATTTGAAAATTTCAAACTCCGCATGTTTGTTTGATTCTAACATGTAGAGTTTTCTTTCGATTAATACGAAACTTACAGAATACTTGACAATACGTAAAAGAAACATTGCATTAAAATTTGAATATTACGGGAAATATGAGAATTTGTAGTAAATAATGTTTTATTGCGCATACACTTGAAATGTAGTTCTACATACTGTCAACGAATGGCGCTATCAAAGCTACTCTAAATAAAGCATAGAAAGGCGCAGTTCGGATCCGCGCCGTAGATTTTTTCGTGAAAACGTCGGAATAAAATCATAAAACAAAAGAAGTGTTTCGTATTAATAATAATTTGGTGTCAATCTCTTTAATGCAATATTTACACAGGTAGTATATTAGTTTGCAGAATAGATGCGTCACAAGCTACCACAGACCCTTGCTGCATGCGATAAACTTGTGTTTATCTGTTCTCTTAACAATATACTATAATATGTGATAAAGATGATAATTAAATACGATAACTCTGAAGCACTTATTGTTCATTTTATTCAGCATTCCTGAAAAATCCGCGATAAGCACCTAAAACGCTTTCTGATAATTTTTTTTACTGCCCACGCAGACCCTGTTTTAGGCAAGGGTGTTTGAAGCGTAATGCGAGTCAGCGGGAAGAAGAGTAGCCACCAATATTAAATTAATACATTACAATATATTACAAAAAAATTAGGTAATACAAAACAGCATAAGTAATAATACAATAAAAATTAATTCAATACAAGAATACAAATGTGAATATAAATGTAGTAAAAATTTGGGTTTGTAATTAAGGTCGTAATTTTGGCTTTAGCGTCAAAATACCGAAAAATACATTATTATTGTATGCCATTGTTGATGAGAGGGAAGAAAAGTGCATAATTGAAAACTGGGTCGCAAATACTGAAGGTTAGAAACACTGGTTTTTTAGTTGTATTAACGTCCCATTTTAAAGCAACAGGAGGAGACTATTTTGGGACGGACCTCGTCATTTTGAACCAAATGGTCAGATGACAGGGACGGCAGAAGGCTTTCAAGTTTCTGCACAACACCAGGGTGGGCATCTGGCCACTATGTATGATTTAGCGTGCAACATGCCCCGAAACACAGCGAATTCTCCGTTTCAGCCTGGAGCTCTCAGCCCGAAATCAGGTACCTTACCATTATTACGCAGTTGATCACATAGTTTATGACGCAAATTAACATGATAACGTTTTCGCCTGGCATACTACCTGTAGTGCGTGACGTAAAATCGTTACGTACAGAATACAACAGCTAATTCAATCGAACCTGACGAAGACAAGACAGGCCGAATCAAGCCTACAAACAACACCACTCTACAATGTTTTGCACTGGAAGTTCAGTTTCTTTCTTTTATCTCTGGTTGAATCATTGTATTCTTGGGAATTATTCAAATGTGCACTTTTTTGCAACTAGAATTAAACATTTGACACCTTTCACCATTCGTTTCTCCCGCGTGGGCAGAACCATCCATATCTGTTCTGGAAGAATCCTCTTTATATGGAAATTCAAGGAGTAACGCAAATGCTGTGTGAATATTCATCATTTCAAAGACATGCAAAGTAAAACTTTACCGCAAGATTGCAGGGATATATGTCTTCGAGAATATGGCGCATTTGAGAATATTTGGTGTTGTATTTTTTATCGAACTGTAGATTTTTCACAAAAATTGCAGCAGGGTGGAATAAGAATTGCAGGAGTTTAAAAATAAAGGTCATTGCAAGCAACATAAAGATCAAATTTCGAGTAGCATAATGAGAGGATTTATAAATCGTCGATTAACAAGCAGTTCCACTCCCCATCGGGGGACACCCCGCAGTTCGCGGATGAGGAATACCGTATAAGTAAACGGGCTCTCGTCAACCCGATAATGAAATAATGGTGGCGTGTCTTCGGGCCCACTTCCGATGACAGGTCGTACCCCGGTAAACGAGTTTGTTGCGTGAGCGGATCGTAATGGGGAGGCTATTATGCAGGAACCACAGTGCCTGACTTTCTGTTGCGGCGGCCCGATGCTTCCAGTTGTTTTACCCGCGTGCTTAGGCAGGGGAGGAGGAGATGTTCCTTTCGTCTAACAGAAGCCTTCCACCTATCTCAATTTTTTGAAATTTCAAAGGAGGAATGTTCCTTTGGGCTAACAATAACGCCACTATCTCAATTTTTTGAATTTCTAAAGAGGAGATATTCCTTTAGGCTAACAAGCAACATACCTATCTCAATTTTTTGAATTTTCAAAGAGGAGATGTTCCTTTGGGCTAACAAGCAACATACCTATCTCAATTTTGAAATTTCAAAAGAGGAGATGTTCCTTTAGTCTATATAGCGCCACCTATTTCAATTTTTAATTTTCAATGAGAGATGTTCCTTTGGGCTGGCACAAGCAGCATACTATCTCAATTTTTTGAAATTTCAAAGAGATATTCCTTTGGTCTAGCAAGAAGCAGCACCACCTCTTCCATTTTTTTAATTTTCAATGAGGGGAGATGTTCCTTTGGTAACAAGCAGCATACACCTATCTCAATTTTTTGAAATTTCAAAGGGAGATGTTCCTTTGGTCTAGCAAACAACGCCACCTATTTCCAATTTTGAATTTTTCCAAAGAGGAGATACCTTTGGGCTAACAAAGCAGCATACACCTATCTCAATTTTTTGAATTTTCAAGGAGATGTTCCTTTGGGCTAACAAAGCAACGCCACCCTATCTCAATTTTGAATTTTCAAAGGGAGATGTTCCTTTGGGCTATTAAACACTTGCCACCTATCTCAATTTTTTGAAATTTCAAGGAGATGTTCCTTTGGTCTAGCAAACAGCATACCTATTTCAATTTTTGAATTTTCAAAGAGGAGATGTTCCTTTGGGCTAACAAGCAGCGCCACCTATCTCAATTTTGAATTTTTTCAAGAGGGAGATTTCCTTTGGGCTAACAAGCAACGCCACCTATCTCAGTTTTTGAAATTTCCAAGGGAGATGTTTGTTTCCTTTTGACCTAACAAGCAACGCCACCTATCTCAATTTTGAATTTTCAAAGAGGAGATGTTCACTTTGGGCCAACAAGCAACGCCACCTATCTCAATTTTTGAAATTTCAGAGAGGCAGATGTTCCTTTGGACTAACAAGCAACGCCACCCTATCTCAACTTTTTGACACTTTCAAGAGGGAGATGTTCCTTTTAGTCCTAACAAGTAAACCACTTATCCCAATTTTTTGAAATTTCAGAAGAAAAAGAAAATACTAAATTTTCATAACCGGTAACGAACATTTCTAGTTAACAATTCATGAGTTTATTTTTTGGGTGGGCGGGGATCACAGTACGGCCGATTTGACAATTAGATGACCACCTAGGGGTGCCACCACAATGGGGAGCTTTACTATCAAGTAGGCCAATCACCTCTCACTTCACGTACTCCGGTGAACTGGGTTTCAGAACCCACAACCAGCTGCCGAAATCGTGGAGTCTGCTATTCCAGTCACCATGGCATGGGTCATAGAAAAGAAGGAGGTAGCAGGTCATAGAGACAAGCCTGGATTCCCCACCACTACCTCCTAACCTCTACAAAACTTCAGGGGAGAACGCATGACCTCACCCTTCATGTATTCAGTGAACTGGGTTTCAGACACGCACAGCCAGCCTGTTCCAAAATCATTGAGTCTGCTATTTGGTCACCATGGCCTTAGGTCATAGAGAAAAAAAGGACTCCCAAAAAATGTGCAGATAGTTCTAAACCCATTTGGTCTAGAGATATTTAGTCGAAGTCATTTAGCACTTCCCTTTTACCATGGAGTCGGACTCATTATAAAGGAAGTATGGCATCTCTTGGTCAAAGTGACTTTAGAGACCCTAGACATCGCCTGAGTAGAGTCTCACTTGAAAGCTTCTATACATGGGAGTAAGTTGCTTTGCTGGAGATTTTCAGAGGAAACTGTCCACATTTGCATTTCCTTTCAGAAAGCCAAGTATCTAACACTGGAAGCGAACAGCGATCAGAAGCGAACAATACGTTGCTAAAGCGCACGTCAGTCACCAGTTTTTTGAATAATGCTGAAAGTGCATAGCCAGGCGCCCACACAACCCATAGCCTTCCTCTTCTCCTATTCTGTTCCTCAGGCATTCCGCGTCATTTTCATATCTGAACTCATAACAGCGTTCACTCCTAATTAGTCGGCGGTGAAACTTGTTTTACATTTAAAATTTTCTCAGAATTTGTCAGAATGGTAACACCATTCATAACCCTTTAAATGTCTGAGAAATTTTGTTTTTTTTCAAAAATATCAGACACACAATATAACAAATACAAGTAAATGTCCAAATACGCAGAATGGTCCGACAAGCCACCCACTCCAGCTATATAATTCAGTTTTACAATCGGCTTAAAGGCATATATCTTACTAGCCTTTATGAATCCATGATTAAGGAACACAAAGACCGCTTGTCACAGAGCCGATTTAGCGCCTTTCATCCTGTGCCGGAGCATTAATCAGATTAAACGATTACTTGTCCATGTTTCATTCAAGAACTATCGGTAGCGACTGATCACAACCAAAGCACGTGCCATGGATCCAAACAAAGAAATAACTCCTTCTAATGAGTATGGAAGAATAACAAGAAAGTTGAGTATCGATGATGCATTGCTCGGTATCTTAATCGTTAAATCTTAATAAATCCACTGCATTGGGCGCACCTGCTTATGCAAGCAATTCTTGAAAGTATTAATTAGGAAGGGGTTTGGATGCAGGTCACATTCTTGACGTTGGGATGAAGTCTCGAGATATTTCGTAATACCTGGTGAGATGAACGAGAGTTAAGCACTATTTTCTCCGAAAGAAGTTGAAAATGTGTCAAACATTCCAAAATGTGACCGCCCTACTTCGAGGTTGATACTTGTGAACTTCTATATGTAATAGTAATTTAATTAAAGGAATAAATCAAAAGAAACAAAAAAAGTAAACAATAGTAATAATGAAAACAATAAACGTTTTTGCGCGCAAACGCAACAGCAAAAAAGTAAATGCTTCAACAGAAATTTTTAAAGATAACACAATAAAAACTATAGAATAAAACCAAGATTACTCTAATACTTAAAAACACTTTATAAAAGTTAGAAATTATTCAAATGGAAAGGAACTAAAATGGCGCATTCATCCAGAAACCACGTACCGTGCTGTTCAAAAGGTCAAGTACACCTGTAGAACACACTTCTACATATACAAATTCATTCTAAATTGAGAATTTATCAAAATATATAATATGCACGGTATTTCTAGTAATTTTTTTTTGTTTGAATAATAACACAAGTTCTATGAACAGTAAACCGAAAAGGACATAAATTTGCTCTTTATCGCAATCTTTTCTTTAGGATTTACAGAATAAACATATAATTTAAAAAATATTAGAAAATTAGCCATTTTTTTTTTCAATTCGAACTTTCGAATTTAAAGACAAGTATTTACACTTGTCTTTGTTATTTCCATTATTAACAAAATTACCAAGTAAATATCTCGCCATTATAAGATGATTTAAATGTTTTTTAATGATGCAAACTCGACATTGACTTGCCAAACATCTTCGTGATTTTCACCAACTTTGCAGCTCGACTGTGACTGAACCGTTACAAATTCTAAAATTACTTTTTTGCAATCTTCAATGTTCATCTTTCTCTGTTAAAGGAAACTAAAACCAATACTCTATGTTATTTGGTTGCGGGCCATAAGCCCCGTTTAACTTTAGCACGAAAATTTGATGTATTCAAGCAATTCTTGAGTAATATTTCTGGCGCGATCGATGAATGAATTGCCTTAGTCTGCGGCGTGCATCGGTCGCTGTGACGCTATGGAAATTTTTCGTGATTTTCACCAACTTTGTAGCTCGACTGTGACTAAACCGTAATTACAAATTCTAAAATTATTTTTGCAATCTTCAATGTTCACCTTTCTCTGTTAAATGAAACTAAAACTAACTCTCTATGTTATTTGGTTGCGAGCCTATAAGCGTTTAACTTTAGCTCGAAAAGCGTCGCATTTTTTTCCTTCACCGACACATCCATTAGACTATGGAGGGCAGCAAGACTATGTCCAAAATAAAAAATACTTATACATGTGTGTCGTTTCACATGTGATTTCAAGGAACATTCATGCGCGAACTCGAAGAAAACTGAACTACGAGTTTGGTCGTGACTGCGTAATAAACAAATTTCCAGACGAAACGATGAACGGTCGAGTTGGAAAAAGGAACTCGCTACGCTCTGAAACAATGAAAGAAGGCGATTTCAATGAGTGAATGAATCAGTTTTAAAAGTCCTTCCGCAAAGAAAAATAATTTGCTTTAATATGCTGAACATTCTGACCAGACTTAGTCAAACTCGAAGGAAACTGAACAACGCGTTTGGTCGTGACTGCGTAACTAACATATTTACAGACGAAATGACGAACGATAGAGTTGGAAACAGGACCTCGCTAAACTCTGAAACAATGAAAGAAGAAGATAATTCAATGGTATTGGATAGCTTTAAGATGCGTTCAACAGGGAAAAATAATTTGCTTCAATAGCACTTTGAACATACTTGACCAGACTCAGTCAAACTCAAGGAAACTGAACAACGCGTTTGATCGTGGAATGCATAACTAACAAATTTACAGACGAAATGACGAACGGTCCGAGTTGGAAAAGGGACTGGAAGTAAGCTATGAAACAATGAAAGAAGACGAATTCAAATGGATGAATAAATCAACTTTAGAAAGAAGCGTTCAGCAAGGAAAAATAATTTGCTCAATATACTGGAACATGCTGACCGAACTCCAGTCAAACTCAAAGGAAACTGAACAACGCGTGATTTGATCGTGAATGCGTAACTAACAAATTTACAGACGAAATGACGAACGGTCGAGTTGGAAAAGGGACTTCGATAAGCTATGAAACAATGAAAGAAGACGAATTCAATGGATGAATAAATCAGCTTTAGAAAGCGTTCAGCAAGGAAAAATAATTTGCTTCAATATGCTGAACATGCTGACCAGACTCAGTCAAACTCAAAGGAAACTGAACAACGCGTTTGATCGTGAATGCGTAACTAACAAATTTACAGACGAAATGACGAACGGTCGAGTTGGAAAAGGGACTTCGATAAGCTATGAAATAATGAAAGAAGACGAATTCAATGAGTGAATAAATCAGCTTTGAAAGCGTTCAGCAAGGAAAATAATTTGCTTCAATATACTGAACATACTGACCAGACTCAGTCAAATCAAGGGAAACTGAATAACGCGCGTTTGATCGTGAATGCGTAACTAACAAATTTACAGACAGAGGCGAAGCGAGCAGTCGAGTTGGAAAAGGGACTCGATAAGCTATGAAACAATGAAAGAAGACAGAATTCAATGGATGAATAAATCAGCTTTAGAAAGCGTTTGTAAAGGAAAAAATAATTTGCTTCAATATACGAACATACTGACCAGACTCAATTCAAACTCAAAAGGAAACTGAACAACGCGTTTGATCGTGAATGCGTAAACTAACAAATTTACAGACGAAATGACGAACAGTCGAGTTGGAAGGACTTCGATAACTATGAAACAATGAAAGAAGACGAATTCAATGGATGAATAAATCAGCTTTAGAAAGCGTTCAGCAAGGAAAAATAATTTGCTTCAATATGCTGAACATGCTGACCAGACTCAGTCAAACTCAAAGGAAACTGAACAACGCGTTTGATCGTGAATGCGTAACTAATAGGTTACAGACGAAATGACGAACGGAGGTCGAGTTGGAAAAGGGACTTCGATAGCTGAAACAATGAAAGACGAATTCAATGGATGAATAAATCAGCTTTAGAAAGCGTTCAGCAAAGGAAACGATGACTTTTTTGTTTGAGTCTATATTTAAAATAATTATCCAAAACCAAGAATGGAGTCCATAACCTCAATTACTATACCCATTACGCTAATTTTTATTTCATATGAAAACTCGTGACCCCTAGATAGGTCTTCAATGGTCACTTGCCACACATCATCCTCCATTACTGAGAGATATAGCAAACTTTCTCGTACACTTCCCAAAAAGGTGTCATTTTCCATCTAACTAGGGTTGCCATACGTCTCATATATACGGTACTGTCACCGTATTTCACTGCTCAGTCCCGTATCCTGTTTGCTTCCTAAACTCTGTGTCATTACAATTTTAAAATGACTTGAGCCCAATTTTATAATTATGTGAAAGAGAAAAATGATATACTTAAGAAAGTAAAATCAGCTTTAAAGTGTGACTGGGAGGTAAAGTTATTCTCGTATCTTTTTTTATTATTCGTGTTCATTTTATAAGATTGCTTAAACTTTATGGATTTTTTTTTATCAGAGTAAAATAAACCATTACTTACCCACTTTTTTCCTGTTATATTTATTTAGCGGTTATGCTCCCCGTATCAAGCTTCACAATTGTAGCAGCCCTATTTCTCACGCGAAGATAAAAGGTTGGAACCTATTGACACCCAAGTACAGCCAGTTATCCACGGTTGCCTTCAGTGCCAAAAGAACGTGCGGTCACGCGCCTTTTCTTTTGCGTCCTAGAATGAGGGGAAAAAAACCGAATATGCATTTTCAACGCCTTTTTCTTAACCAATTTAAGCAGAAAATTGGAGACAAATATACAATTACGGTTTCAAGACCCCATAAGAAATTTCATTTATCTAAATAATTTCTTTTAGAAGATATCGTCTTCAGAAGCATGGTTATACAGAAGGACAGGTAGTCAACCCTTTTGGCAGTTTGGCCCAAAATTTGACTGGCTAGCAATCCTGATGATAAGGCTTCAACCAGCACCAAATTTTTATCCATCTAGCTATTCAAGTTTTTGAGTTGCAGTGTTCACATGAACGCGGACAGACGAACAGACAGACTTCCCGTGGACAGATTTTGTCCTGGAATTTGATAGAAACCTACAAATTATGTAGCCAAAGATCATATCGAATTTCACCTCTCTAGCTCTAACAGTGTTCGAGTTATCGTGTTCAGAGACAGACATTATTTCAAACTTGTGTTTTTTGGACTCGGGGAGGTCTAAAACGTGGAGATTCATCAAAATCTCGAGTTCGAATTTTTTGACGATTATAATATTTTCTCTTTCTGTACTTGGTATACCAGAAAGTAATTAAACTGACTGAATCCCACAGTTTCAGCAACTGGACAGGTCTCGTCACTTTGCACGTACAACCACGAGCTTAATATTACTGGAGAACAACTGGTCGCCGAAGGCGGCTAGCAATAATAATTTTTAAAACAGTGCCTCTCTCTCTTCTAAACTATGTATCAAGATCTTTAAATAACTGGAAAGAAGAAATTTGGGAACTTTAAAATATAGGAATCTCAATACTGCAATCTCTCAGTTTGTACTTTCTCAGGCACCAAAAAATGCAAAGATATGAACTGTTATCTTCTAAAAATTCGACTTCAAGATCTGAATGAATTTTTAAGTTTTTAACTTCCTTCATTCCATTTTTCGGTATTATATCTACATGACCGTCTGCCTGAGAACACGATAACTCCAAAACAAATAATGTAGACGGATGATTTTTGGTATGTGCTGTTTACACCAAAATTGTGCATCTGAATCAAATTTTGAACGAAATCCTTCAATGAAGAATCTAGATACTTAGGGTTACCATACGTCCGGACTAGCGAACGGATCTTCAAAATGTTCTCATTTACGCCAGTGAATGCGCACGAAAAAAAATTTGGTTCTAATAGAGAAAATCCAACATCATTCCGCAAATGAAAGAAAATTCATCGTTTGCAATGATTACATCCATTGCTGATGAGAAAGTGGATCATCCCCTTACTGGCCCAGTTCAAACTAAAAAATTAAAATCTTTAGCAGTTTTTGTTTTTTAATTCATATTTCATTTCTATAATTTTGAATTGCCAAACATTAATAAAAATTGTATATTCTTTATATTCTGATGTCTTAATTTTTTTCACTCCCTCAAATTCTGTGTTAGTGTTAGGGAAGAGTGACATTGGTTGGCAGATTTTTGAATTTTATACTATACTTTGACGCCCCCAAGACCCTTCAACCCTCACCCCCGGTGTGTCCGGATTTCAACTAAAAAATTATGGTAACCCATTATGTATTTGTTAGTGCGTGCGCATCATCACGATAACTCAAAAATTGGCATATGGTTGTATCGCTTCAGTTGTAGATCTCAGGAAAATTTTGGAGCAAATCCACCAAAGACTGACTTTCTGTCGTCATATGTGAGCATCATACGACGAATGTGAGCGCGTTAAATCAAGAATGCCAACTATACGGGTCAATTTTATTATCTGATATTTACATCAAGATTGTAGATCAATATCTAATTTTGATCTAAATCCTTCAACCCTGTCCCTCGGCGTGTCCGGATTTCAACTAAAAAATTATGGTAACCCTATATGGACTTGTTCGTCCGTACTGCTTTGAGTTATAGTGAGCCACGACGATAACTCAAAAGTGACGCCATGGTTTTATCTCTTCAGTTGTAGATCTCAAGTAAATTTTGGACTAAATCCACCAAAAACTGACTTTCTGTCGGTCATATGTGAGCATCATATGACGGTGTCGTATGTGAGTGCGTTAAATCACGAATGCCAGCTATACGGGTGAATTTTATTATCTGATACATCAAGAGGCAGCACGTAATATCTAATTTGGTCCTTCAGCCATTTTACTTTGTTTGTTTGGTGTATATGAAAATTTAAGAGCTATATTCATGAAATTCATCTTCAATCCAAAGTTGTATATTTGCATGAAATTTTGGGTTCAATGAGTTATTGGTAAAATATCCACAATGCATACTCCATTCTCTTCAATATTCTATGAAGATAAACACCAAATGCCTGTCTTAAGTATTACAGACAGGCAAGGTCCTCTCACAGTTATTACTAATAAACCTTAAGCAAAAAAAACTATGAAAATCATCTTGATTCGAAACAGTTCTTTAAAATATATTGAATAAATTGCATCAGGATTCGTCCGCTTCATGGGGTGATTTCAATGCTTCAATTCATTGTGGTAGGTTAAAATTCGTTAAAATTTTAAAAATAATTATTTCACAGAAAAAATGAACAACGTTATTTTTTCTAATTAATTATAACCACAATAACCTGCATACCAGAATTAATGTATTAAAATATTTTATTGAAGGTGACAACGCACATGTAAACCAGAGGAGGAGGCCTCCCTAAACTTTCCTGACATACTTCTCAAAAAATTTGTCCCTTCCCCTCCCCTGCGTGGATAAAAAATTCTACAGAACCTACTGTAACCCCAGAATAGGTGACTATCAGAGGTTTTCATTTGTAGATTACAGCGATTGTAAAATATTTCAGTGAAGAATCAAATTCAAAGAGATGCGTATTAAACTTGGCAATATTTATTTTCTATCACACTGTATCAAGCTCCTCTAAAGCGAGGGCGTGCGCGAGCGAAAATAAGGCTGAGGAGAAAACAGGCCTCAGATTCGCTATCGCTGAATAGCTTGCGTACGCAGGGAATACCTCCAGTACAAGTAAAAAATTGAATACACACCAATTTGAACAACTTTTTTTAACCGATTAGAACGAAATTTGGGCGCAGATCTATAATTAATGTGCTTAAACACATAGCACCAATTTTATTTATCTAAGTCAAGGAGTTTAGGAGATATAATTTTTACAAGTATGCGATTATACAGTCCGACAGACAGTCAACCCTTTGACGGATTTATTTAAACTTTGATATGGATCTACATTCCTGAAAGATAAAACTGTGTACCAAATTGTATCACTATCTAGCTATTCGTTTTTGAGGTTATAGTGTTCACATAAACGCGGACAGACAGACTTCCTGCAGACAGAATTTGTCAAGAATTTGATAGAAACCAACAAATTATGTGTAAAGACCACATACCATTCATCCCATGCTCTAATAGTTTCAGATCATCGTGTTCGCAGACAGACAGACATAATTCAAAAGTTTTTGTTTTTTCGGACTCATAGGAAGTCTAAAACATTGGAAATTCGTCAAAATCTCGAGTTCGAATTTTTGGAGGATTACAATACTTTCTCTTCGTATACGAGAAAGTAAAAAGTAATGTTTATTTAAAAACATTTCTTTATATTACTTTACATTATTATATATTAATATTACTTTACATTATTATATATTAATATTACTTCACATTATTATATATTAATATTACTTTACATTATAAAAATAAAACAAAACAGAACAAAAACTAAGTAAAAATGTAGATATTTTCCTTGTACGTCAGAGGCAACGAGTAAGAAAAAAAATGCAATTATTAAATATGACTATATTATAGTCATTCTTGCAAATGCATATGACAAAATTAGAAAATGCGGCTCTTTAATGAATGGATCATGGAAAATTGAACTTTTTTTTCCGTTGATGAACTTTCCTTCCTTTGATTTACAATTATAGGGAAAGAGCCATGCGCTATATTTAATCCACCTAGCTCTGTTTACGAGTTATCGTGCTCACATATGTGCAGACCAGGGGCGGCTCGTGTGTAGGGACTCCGGTACTGTAGAACCCCCAACTTTTTCCATTGTGTAAATTTAATCAATTTATTTTATTTCGCATTAATATTTAATTTATCAATGCCAATCTAACTTTCAATTTTTGTATTAAGCGATCTATCGATATTCAAATGAAACACTTGAAGAAAAACCTACGCAGAAAACGAAGTTCCTATCTTATTTTTTTCTACCAGAAGAAGAAGTGCAAAGGAGAAAGTAACGAATTCAAACAGAGGAACTGTGGGTACTTTGCAGCTCAATTCCGCCTGCGCAGACTTTTCCTAGCAAAGTTGTAAAGGAATGCAAAGGTACTATGGAAGTCATTGGATTTTGTGACACTAGAAACGGAGTTTAAATAACTTTCCATAATAACATTTAAAATTGGCATTAGCATTTTCAAATTGTGTAACTTTCGGACACGGAGTGTATTTGACGATGTTACCCAAAATTGAAGGTTCCTAAAACATGTAACTTGGAAACAAATAACTTTTAGAAAATGTTCCTTCAAGCAATGCTTGAAGATATTTAAGAGTGTTCTACCTAAGGTTATCATTTATTTCCGAACTTCAAATTGAGCCAACCAGGTTTATGGAGTTTTACCTATGGAAGGCCTTATACCATTGAAGAATGCAATCTGAAGCGACGATAATGTATTCAGCTACGGCTTTGCAAAGGTACAAAGATTTTTGTACAGGCACAGATTTCAGTTAAAATCAAATTCAACATATGGGGAGCAAAATGGGAAAAGGTAGTTGCGAGAGCCAGAAACTGCACGAACTCTCAAAGAATGAATCGGTCTTCTCTCCGACTGTGGCAATTCTTAAAATATTTGCGACGATAAATTACAGCGGAGAAGAGTTTTCTTTCTACATTAAGCGCATCAGAATTATTTACGCAGCTCAAATGGACAGAAAAGGCTCAATGGGACGACCTTGCTACCATTCATGAAGAGAGAAAGTCAATGCTGAAGAGATATGATTATTGGCATATTTTGTAAGAAAAAGTGAAGGAGATAGCTGTGACTAATTGACAATCTTGTAGAGGCCGAGAATTTGTTAGTTAAAAATAAAATAAAAAAATTTTAGGTGACTATACAGCAGTTGAAAATATAGAAAAATACTTTTTTTCCACAGCATCATTCACAGTTATATCCGCCCTTACACACATTTAATAAACTAGAACAAATCAATTAAATTTAATTAATAAAGATTTAATTAGTAATTTCATTATTTGAAATTAATAATTAATTCATTAAGTAATTCTTAAGGTACAAAGTGTTAAAAGCACGGAAACCATTTTTCCTGTCTATCCCCTTTCATACAAAGGATTCCTAGATCCGCCTTTGTTTTTCTATGCATATTTCGTGTTACAAGTAAAATAACGCCATTTTAAAGTGTAATCTATTGAGTTATAATATATAGCTGTTCATAAGTTTAGCAGAAAAATGGAACGAAGTGTTTCTATATTTGACCATGCCTAGACAACTTTTTTCTCATAGCGCCTCTATTCGCTACATTCTAAAACAGAAATACCTGAAGGTAAATAATAAGAAAAAGAATTCTTATATTTGGAGTGCCATTTTTCAAATTTACAAAACTATTATTAAGAAGTTTTACTCGTCACAAAATAGTTTCATTCGTAAAGTTCAAATTAAAATCTTAATACCATTTTGCTTTAAACCAAAACATTTATTACAAAGATATAACAAGGAATTTTCGATCTGGAACAAATGGAATATGGACAAAAAGAAACTTTCAGGTACGTTAGATTACTAAAAGATCTGAACTATTGGAATTTTTTTAGATGAAGACTGCAGAATTACCAATACACAATTAATCTATCCTAAGTGAACTTCGGTGAATTCGACGAATGCTTAACAAACACAGAAAAATGAGAAAAAAGGAGTGCTTGCTTACCTGTAACATGATTTATCGAAACAGAACATGCAGTTAGCAATAGCCAGTAAAATGAAGGAATGTACATATTGCACGCCAGTCTCTTCCGGCTACAGTCATCTATCAAAATAATTGTTTTTGTTAGTAAAGCTGCTTATAAGAAATCAAAATGCAAAAACAGCAGAATAAATAAATAAATAAATTCATTGTAATAAGAAAAGGTGATTTTTAATTATTTTTCATATCCTACCACTTTTTGAATCTCAGAAGAGTTTTAGAAGAACATTATCGTCTGATAAGGTACTCTTCTACCCCAGAAATACATTTAGTAAGAAAAACCTATGAAGTAAAGATACATAAAAATAACTTCAATTAAAGTTACTTTAACTCGGGTTAGTCAGAACAGCATCGAAATTCGACTGCTTATTCCGGATTGAAAAAATGTACCGGAATGATCCCGAATTCGAATTAAATCCCCCCTATTATTCCATTTTTGTCTTAACAATGAATAGTTCATATGAACAAATAAGTTAATTCCGATTTAGCTTCGGAAGAATTCACTTTCCCAGCTTTTACTATACACAGAACAGGGTCACACTAATATGACCTATGTGGATGAATAAGTCTCAAGGAAAAATAGTAAAATTAAGAGCAGAATATATTATTTATGCTTCTGTATCTGTTTCTAGTTTTTAATTTCATTTTATTTATTCATTTCCATATTTTTTTATTTTGTCCAGTAACCTCCTAACTCATTCTTTAGCCATCGTCCCGGATCGCGCGCCCTGGGTCTAAAGTGTCACTTAAGTTTAACAACTTGCATTTAAGATTTACTAATTGAATGCCAATTTATCTATAATTTTCTATTAATCCATATGATATAGAGGGTGTCCCGAAAAGGTGTTTAAAAATTTTAAATATGGGTCAGACATACAGAAACAAGTCATTTTTGCTAAAGAAAATGGGGGCGGAAACGAAAAGGGTGATCATTGCAGGGGCCATAAAGAAAAGGATATATCATATAAAGTGTACAACACAGATTTAATAGAATACAAATTTACAAAAGTGCAATACAGTTGCATGAATAATAACATGCAAAGCGCGTATAGCTTCTGAAGCAAATTTAATGGAATACAAATTTACAAAAGTGCAATACAGTTGCATGAATAATAACATGCAAAGAGCGTATAACTTCAGGCGATAAAGTCTTTTGAATCCTTACTTTAATAACTCAAAAGGTTTGCTGTTGATGATGCGTCCTATTTGTGTTTATCATATCTGCCACGCTACGTACGAATTTTATTGTTATTCCTGCAATTGTATTACTGTCGATTATAAAATTTCATAAAATTTAAAAATCGATTATAAAATTCTAACTTAACAAATATGAAACAAGTCAAGTTTAATAAAAGTGGAATCTTTAAAAGTCGAGTCCAGCAAGTCTATTTGTTATTCATAAAATCAGTTTCACAGTCTTCTTCTTGGCAAATAGCTTGCGACAGTTCCGATTTATAAGACAAGAAAGAAAATATGTGATTCCGAATATTAATGGGTAGACCTTGGAAGAAATTGGATCTTTAGTCAATAAATCAGACATTCCATACTCTCCAGTCAAGCGTAGCTTCGAATCTACATAAATATTACTCAGTAGCAAATAAGCATGCAATGTTTCAAAGTTTTTCTTCTTTTTTTCAGATAGGAGGGGTCAGGAAAGTTGAACTTCATTAACTTTTTTCGCTTTATTGTTGCAATTAAAAACATTAAATCTTTCGCAATGGCTGAATATTTCCAGATGTATTTTAGGCCGGATGTTGCAGCATTTGAAAAAATTTCTTGAGGAGCAGTGGCGAATCCAGGATTTGTTTCTGGGGGGCGGGGGTGAGGTCATAAAACTTTTGCGTCGTCGTGACGAATGTCAAAGGCCTCATGGCTTATGTAAACCAAAATACTTTAATTTTATAGAATTTACTCACCTGACAATAATAATCATAAAGATTTATTAATTTAATAAAAAACATAATGAAATAATTAACCAAAAAGTATTTTCGACAGCGTGAACGTACAAGTACGAGTGGAATGACTTCAAAAAAAGGGATATTTATAAGTCTGTCCAGCCAGGAAAAACTTATGTCACGTTTTTTTTACTATTCATTTATTTTTTTAAAAAAATTCAATTTACACTTAACTTAACACTTTAACTTTATAGACTTTCACTTTAACTTTATGGACTTTTTATAGACTCACCTGACAATAAGAATCATACAGAACACTACAATACTTTCGATAATTTAATGAAAAAGATAATGAAATAATTAGGCAAAAACTGTTTCCGACCGTACAAGT
>BGPR01024578.1:0-23097 GCA_013235015.1 Araneus ventricosus | reverse complement strand
GAGGTATTTTGTCAGGACTGTTTTATCTCGGCTCTTATGGCTTGGGCTATTTTGGCGGGGTACCATCTGAACTATTTTCAGTCAGTCACAGAACGTGTGTTCCTACTCTTACAATATTACAAAAAGTGACTAATTCTCCAATATAATTTGTCATATATTTGTCTCTATACATTTATTTCATGATATATTTGATTTAGACTACGACTTATTAAATGTTTTTATTGCTACACTCACTTCATAATTCAATTACATAGCAGATTTTATTCGGAGTTGCTCACTTAATTAACTTTCCGGCTTTTTGATATGCCATTAATTGTTAAGTTATTTCAATAAATTATTATATACTGTGACATTTTTTTATAATAACATAACTCAGAAATAATATTGAAAATTTTAATACATTTCTTTTCACATGTACAAATTTGTTGGATAAACCAAATGTTAAATGAGATATGATAAGATTTAAACAAAATTCCCAAATGTTTATTCAATTGTATGTTTACTTTAAAATAATGTAATTTCCTTTTATTTCGTAATGCCACATTATCTAAGTATTATCTCTAATATTATCTAAATGCGAGAATTTAATGAACAATTAATTTCAGCGAAAAGATTTAGCTTAATTTTGTAAAGTATTAAATTCAGTATCCATGGAATAATGCAGAAATCTTGCAGTAAATAACTACTTTGATGTGGTTTGTTCTAGAATTCCTTATGAAGATAATTACTTTAATGAATATATAGAATTATCGGTTTAATATTAAACAAGGTTCTTTTGTTTCCAGAATTTTGCTTGCTGTTAAGTTGTTATTATGTTTTCAGTCTTAATATAAAGTTTTCTGCAGTACCTATATATTATAAATTCCAGATCAACTCTTGAATCTCAGTATTTTCATCAAATAAACAAATTGAATTTTTAATTCATTTTATACTATTTCCATTCACTCTCTGAAAGATTGTTATGTATATATACTCTTTCTAAAATGCTTCGACGTCACAAACTATCAACAATGTCTAATGTGCCTGAATTTTTTTTATCAAATCTGATTTACTCTTTCTTAAATGCTTAGACATCAAAGAATATCAACGATGTCTAATGCGTTTGAATCTTTCTATCAGATGTGATTTATTTCGGTTAGTTTAAATAAATGTATTCACCTGAAAATAGAGTCAAATCCGTGTAATCATCATTTTACATTTAAACTTTAACTACTGTGCCAAATTTTTGGCATAACTAATGTCAGCTGTCTCATAGACCGATTTTAAGAACGCTTAAAAATAGTTACTTTTATACATTTTTATGAAATTTTATGAATACATTATGAATATTTATACAATTTTTAATAAATTAAAATTAATTTTTAAAGCACGAATAATTTAATTTTACGCAATTTGTATCATATAATAAATTACTATTCTCTTCATTTTCAGAAACAAAGTTGAAAGTTTTATTAAAAATTTATGGAAATATATGCCTATAGTTACTATTGTTGACAATTATACAATAATTATGGAACAAAGAATTTAATTATATCTATTAAGATATCTTTTTTCACAAGAGAGATATCTTTTAATATATATTTTTTATCATTTCTAAATATTTTTCTTCTTTATAATTTTTCATCTTGATTTGAAAAATTATATTTCTCTCTATCATTCTGTCAAAAATTCTTCTAATTGTTAGCATGAGATCTCTTGATAAAAAGGAGAAAGTTATCCTATCTTGAATATAGGCTTCATCAGTTGATTCACCAATAAGAGCATGCAATTTTTTTCTTTTCATTTTTGTAGCTTTAGGATAGGACAGGAATAATATAAATGAAATCACAGCACACGTATTAAACATTCTGAAAAATATCGCCATATGCCAACATTGAGTTCGTCGATCGTTTGAATAAATCGAACACTTCTTGTCAAATTCATCTACACCTGTTTTTGACAAATTGTATAATTCTATAATTTTATCATCTTCATCCCCAGAAAGCTCAGATTCTGTTTTGCATTCTCCCTCAACACTATAAGACACTTCGGAATCAGAGCATTCCAAATGAGAAAGAATTATTAACAAGATCTTCGATTTCTTTTTGTGTGAGGTATACTGGACGTTTACTTGTGAAATTGGAAGCCGTGTTTATCACTTTTACGAAAAATAAGCATGCGATAAATAGCGTCTGTATCTCACCAAAATTGGTACGCATCTGCTGTGAGCTGTCGTCCAGACACCTTAACAAGGAAACACATATAACTAAATAATAATGAGACTAAAAATAAAAAACTGGATGTGTGACCTTGAATAACTGGTTTAGGAAGGTAATAGGAAGGGCAGTGATCATTTTCCATTTCTAGAGGTGGAAACGACGATTGGAAAATGTGCAGTCGCTTAGGCCGAACAGAAGTTAAAGGTTAACCATAACTTCCAAAATTTAATTAAATCTTGATAAGCTGTCAGTTCAGGCAGTACGTCTCACTCGTTATATCCTCAGAGATCTATCTCTACTTTGTACAAAAAACTACGAACAGTAAAGAAAGTTCGGATAGGTTTATATTCGGACAACTGACATATGTTCCGATAGCGAATATGTCAGTGTTCCGCACGCATCTTGCCTTCAGGATGATGGAAAGGATGTCCTTGGAATTACGGATGAAATTGTGACAACAGGCTGATCCGGAATCGAGGGGGGAGTGGAGATCTCCACTCTACGTCTTCCAGGAAGTTAGTGGGGCAGATCATTGTGCTTTTGACTGTTTCATCGTACAGAATTATTACTTTAATAAATCTGTAGATAATAGCAAGAAACAATGGATTAGGAGAATATTAACACTGAAGTGGCAGTATCAAAAATAAATCAGAGACCCAATTTGTAAGCGGCTAACCTAGTGATGGAAAACCACGAAATTTCATAGAAAAATGCTAATTTATTTCAAAATCCATTTTTATTTTGCGTTTCCCATCGGGTCCTGGAAATTTCAAATAATGTATTTTGGATTTGCTTTAAGCGTTTGTACTTAATACTTTATTAATTTTAAGTATTTTTATACCTATTGTTGATTTGCTTCTTTTATTTGCAGAGCTGTCTTATCCAATGGGCTACTCCCCCGGGTGGCAGCTCGGGTATATGGGGAAGTAGCCGCCGGGTAAGTAAGCGGGCTCTCGCTTCCCATGGGGTATAGCATTGGCGGAGCGCTTGGTCCTCCCAATAGTGATAGTAAGTAGATTCCTTCAGGAGTGGTCGGACCATGGGCCGTGATGGCCGTAAGGAATCTGGGCTCAGTACTGGAGCTATTACAGCGGCTGTCATTCAGGTTTATCTAATGCTTCGTCAGGGTGGGAGCGATCCAGTTTTCTGGTTATCCAATGGGCAAATTAGGCTGTAAGTCCATGGACGCCATTGATATAAAAGCGCTTAGAAATTTACTATTCTATAGTAATTTTAATAGTAAACCAAAAATTAATTTAATTATTATTTTAAATCGGAAAAGCCTCGGATTTGCCAATTAAGTGTTAATCAGAGAACAGGAGGCATTTTTTTGGTTCAGTTTTATTTTATTAGATAGGTATTTTATTTGGGCCATAGGAGCACAAATTCCTAGTTATGGTTCTGATGGGGCGCCAAATAACTCCAGGTCAGGGCGCTGAAATCTGTTAAGACAGCCCCGTTTATTTGTGGTTTTTTATTTTAGTGCATGAGCTTTTGGAATTTGACTTTGTGTTCTTTATCCACTTAACGGCTTAGTGTTCCCGATTCTTATTGATGGAATTTTTATGATTTTCCACGTTTTAATCTATGTTTCCGCTGTTGTGTTTTATGGTGAGACAAATTTTCAAATTAAGGGGAAGTGTTTTTAACATTTTGTGTTTAATTTTCTGATTGGTTTCAATTCTAATCAAAGTTTACAGTACTGCCTGTCCGCCACGAGAACTGTCGTCGCCAAATTGTCCAGTTTACGGCGGTTGCTCAAGCAACTGGTTATGCTAAGGAAGATAAATTTAAAATAGGAGGCATCCAAAGGAACGTCGGAGTTTTTCTTATTATTGGCGCTAGTTTGCGGCGGAACACATTTAAATGCAATTCCACCTACTAGAAATGGGTTCCCTGTTCCCCAATAACCTTGTTTCTATAGCGATCGCCGTAAACTAGACAATTTGGCGTCGACAGTTCTCGCGGCGGACAGAAATGTAGACGGGACAATGGTGGACACAATACCTAATGGAGTATTTCTATATAAAAGGTTCTGTCCCTAAAACTGCATGCATTTCTTCATCATATTTTCAAATTCTATACAGGTTTTCATCTTTTTCACTTTTACAATTGCAACATCTGTTAATGTCCAATATTTGAAATTTACTGGAATTTCAACTAATGATAATTTTATATGTATTATGATTACAATATTTCTATAAATATAATCTGGCGGCTTGCATCTTCTCTCCGAAGGCCTGTCCAGGGCTTCACAAGCCATCAGGGAAGACTGGGTTGATGTGTGTAAAAAGAAGAAAGAACTTACGGTGGCAAATTTCCATACACCAGGCACGACACATTGTATATTCGATATTGTTGAGATTCTAATGCAAGATCCTTCGTTCCTGAAACCAATGCTTGGCCACCAAACCCCATGGATAGGTACGGTTAAAGATATGGCAATTTTATGCACAAAATTTTCAATAAAAATATAGTTATTTGCAAGAAACATATTAATTGTTTAAAAGATAGAAATTCTTTTAGCATTTGTTTTAAAAACTGAGGTATTAGCAGTTTAAACTTCTAAAACTTTCATCAGAAAATTTAAGCTGCATAGAGTAAGTACTCTTAATCTCCTAATCTAAATTTTTATTCTGTCGCTCTCCATTTTTATGATTTAATGTGATTCTAAAGATTCTAAGATTTTTTTTTACTTAGTTGAGGTTCTGTATTAATTGATATGCTAATTAGATGAAGTTTAATGGAATAAAATAGTTTTTAAACTTCATTAATTTTTTATTGGAAAAAATTTGCAGATTTTCTCATTTAAGTAACGAAATTATTTTGCGGATTTGATGCTTTCTTTCCTTTCTTTTATGCATACCCTTTCAGTTTCACTTTTTTCTCTCTTTCGAATTTAGATAATCTCTTTCATACGATAGAATTGCCAGCAGTATTATTGATAGGTTTCTGAATGATATTCTTTCATTTATTGATCGGCAGTGATCTCAGACATTCGAAGTTACACTCATAAAACTGGATTTTAAAAGTAGATTTCGGACTTCAATTCTGTTAATTGTACTACCGCCAAACTTTAAAATTTGCAATTCAATTCATTGTATTTTTAAGCTGAAATTATTTATTTCACTGAAGTAGCATGAACCCAGTTGGTAAAAGATTGTTCACGGGAAATGTATAACTAAATTTTGATGTAAACACACAACAAAAATATTCTGAACACTTTATTTCAAATGAATTTAATGATTTAGACCCTTATATTGATCTGTTAAAAATGTGTTAGGTAGAATCACTATCTGATAATATAAAATGAGAAAAATATTTCATTTCAGTCATGGTAATGATAATTCAATTTACGAAATATATACATTATTTAGAGAATTATAATGTACATATTTAAGTTAATCAGAACATAAATCCTCTAGAACTGTCTAGAGACTATTACTTTGGATTTATGAACAATTTTTAAAAGAATGCGTTTAAGCAAGAAGCAAAACAAGGATATTTACTGAAATCAATGCAAAAACTATTTTTAAACTGATTTCATTCATTAAAAAAGATTTAATAGTGGATGAACATTATTTAGTGAATTATAATGTAGATATTTAAGCTAATCAGAACATAAATAATCTAGAGATATCTAGGGACTATTGCTTTGGATTTGTAAGCAATTTTTAAAAGAATGAGTTTAAGCAATAAGCAAAACACGGATATTTACTAGAATCAATGTAAAAACTACTTTTTAAACTGTTTTCATTCATTGAAAAAGATTTAATGGTTAATGAACATTATTTAGCGAATTATAATGTACGTATTTAACCTTAACTAGGGAGGTAAAAAATTTGGATTTAAAAAATTCAAATAAAATTTTCTAATAAAAATATCAGTAATCAGGAATTTTGCCTGTATATTATGTAGATATTTCTCTTAACGTAAAAATATAATTCTTAATTTTTAAAATTATATTATTTCAAGAAAAATTAATTAGTTTTCCGCGTACACTTTTCTCGATATATATAAATATTATAACTAATGTTAATCCTAAAAAAACCATAAATATTTTTTCTTTCTCTGATTATATTTATTTTTCTATTGCATTAATGCATGATCAGAATAATATAATGTAAAAATTATCCATTATATAAAAAATAAAAAAATGACATTGGGTAAAACTGACTTGTTTTCACACAGATTTATTTCAGTTCAGATTTTTGCTTTGGATTTGTAAGCAATTTTTAAAAGAATGCGTTTAAGCACGTAGCAAAACAAGAATATTTACTAAAATAAATGTAAAAACTATTTTTAAAACAGTGTTCATTCATTAAAAAACATTTGATAGTGGATGAACAGAAGTTAATGACCTAAATTAAAAGAATGAACAGAAAAAAATTGACAAAGCAATGAAAAGTAGAAGCGCATTTTATTACAAAAAAAGACTGCATGTTGAAACTTAAGAACTAAAATTATAGAAGAAATGTCGTAGTAACAAAACTGGTATGGTTGTATCCAGGTTTCAAAACAGTACGAAAAAACTTGGGATAATTTCTATATAAGGTTTTTAACAGAGGAAAACATGCGATTTTAAGATATGATGAAGAAATGAAATAGATTTTACTTTCATTCCAAAAATGAAAAGTGTGGCTGCAAATCACATTTATAAAACAGTTTTAAATTTTTCTTTTTCTTTAATAAAAAAGAAGTCTCGAAGTACATACCCTGAACTTCTGTTCACTGAAATTGAACATTTTAATTGAAAAAAATTAGAAACTGGTTAAGACTTGAAAGATTTATGTTTCTAATATAGAAGTCAATCTCTGCGACTCATCCTCCGTATTTAGTTTATTTGAATATATCACAAGTTCACTTGGTTTTCTAAAATTTTTATGTAAAGTGACGATACCATAAAGAAGAATATTAGCAATTAGGTACTTCGGTCCCCATATTTGGAGCATTTTAATCAGCTGGGCAATAATGATATGCTTTATTTTAAGTCGTTTGAGCTTTGAATTCCCATAATATTTCAAACCGTCATAAATGTATCCCAGAAGTTTAACTCTTTAACCGCTTAACTTAACAGCCTAAGAATACTCGTGCATCGAATTATCGAAATTTTAGTCATATAAACTAAAATTGAATCATTAATTAGCTTTATAATTTGACACAAAAATATGTAGGATCCATAAACATCTTAAGTATCCTATACCTTCTTAGATGAATGAAAACGACAGCCCTTTCCAAAACAGGAAGGGTCTTCTTATTAGATAGCAAAGAAAACTATTCAGTTAAGTGGTTAATCCCGAGGTGACCTTTTCCTTCTATTCCCTTTAAAACCAGGATTTTTGGAGAGGATGGGACATGAATTGGACACTCCCAACTTGGGTGGTCATTTACCCCACCATCCATCCCCCTGTTATAACCTTACCTTAAGGCGCAAGTAAATGGGCTGTGGTGGGCAAGGATAATTGCACCCGCTACCGTGCTAATATCCTAAGCGAACTCAGAACCTCACCTCCCCTCAAAAGAAGACAACCGCCTCACACCGTCCTTCGTTGCTGTTAAGGGGAAATTTCTACACCGCCTCGCTCGGTGTGAGAGGGTTAATAGTTACAAAATGCTGCTTTTTATTTCGGGAATGTCTTGGAGAATGGAGAGGTCACCTATCTGTTTTCCAACATATTTTTACACTCTTTTCTAATTTTTAATGAAATTTCTTTCCTGAAAAAGTTCGAGGGTAATAAAGTGTGGGCAATTTGTCCTGTCCATCATTGGCAATTTAGGATTACTTCTCTTCAAAGCAACAGGAATTAGCAAGTAGAATTTTCTCGTTCTACCAGCATATGCTGTGTTTAAAATGATTAGGGGCATAGACCTAACTAAATTTGCAAGAAGGATAAAGTCAATCATATTTTTCACGCTCACACTGTGGCATGCTTAGATTTTAGTATGGATGGAGTTTTGGAGAATGTCTTATTACTTTCAGAGAAAGTGGGTCAAGCAAGGTTAGGCCAGTTTGGATTTCTAATATCAACAGCGAAGTTCTCATCATAAGGAAATTCCTCCTCATTTTCATCTTCTGAAAACCACTGCCACCATTTCTTACAGACGAAGGCAAATCTTAGGCACCTGTATCTACGTCAGGTTATTTTCAGGTAAAGTCTGTCTAGCAAGGTTAGTCCATGTTGGATTTCTAACATCAACAGCGAAATTCTCATCATAAGGAAATTCTNCCTCATTTTCATCTTCTGAAACCCACTGCCACCATTTCTTTCGGACGAAGGCAAATCTGAGGCACCTGTATCTCCGTCAGGTTACCATTTATTTATTTGTTCTTAAAATAGTAAATATTTGAAAAACCATGATAATGCCAGCTAGCAGTTATCTATTAGCTCAAGATATTTTACGATATCTCCAGGATGTCACTAAATATTCTGAATACCGCAAAATTTCGTGAAGATATCATATGAATATTGTATGCATCTTGTGCTAATAGGGTAGGTTTAATTTTTAACACTTTGTTGACCGGCAATTTCATACAAAAATTTATTTTGTTGACCGACCATTTCGCACAAAAATGTATGCATGGCACCCGCTATTTGATATAGAAAATATCTCATGTCACCGGGGCAAAAAATGTAATTGAATAAAATTCGAAGTGATTGTCAAAACATTTTATTTGCACAAAACAATAGTAAAACTAATAACAATAATAATAATAATAATAATAACTAATAATTTTTTTTGTATGGTAAAAATTAAAACATTCACCGACGTGTAAAGGTACACAACATGTCTTACAAATATATCTCGTTTCGCTGCGCTTTCCTTTTGAAGAGCATACTCGACACTTTCTTGTTGGATTTGTTTTAGATGCAGTAATTATTGGTTCTAAAACGTGGTCCAGAAGTTTTCCTGAAAGCCTAGATACAGGATCTTTGTGTGGAGCTCTTTTAGATGCATGAGAAGTATTTGCTGGTTGTGTGTTGCTTTCAATTGATTCCGAAGATAGCCATATCCTAGCTACTTCTAAGAGAAATTTTTTGTATCTTATTTTATTTTGGCACTTCTTCGAATAAATCACGAAAGCATTAAATAGAAGGCAATTGATAAAAAAAATGCTGTTTTTTTGGACCATTTGATGCTTTTTCGCAGTATGCTGCTGTTTGCCAAATATTGATCTGCACGATCGACTCCTTTCATATATTTATTGTATTCAATTATACACGAAGGTTTTATTTTATCGTTTATATAATTTTTATTTCGATTTCCAGTTGTTATCATAGACGCATCATGAATTGTTGAAATCATTCGCACTAACCTTTTATCCTTCCATGTGAGGAGCAGAATCGGTCCTTTTCGTAAAAATGTCATTTGCCTTCTCTGAAGATTTTTGGAGTTTTCTATAAGTAATTTTGGCAAACCACGGTTTTCGCGAATGGTACCACATACACGTATTTTATTTTCAAGTAAAATACTAGCTGTTGAAACGTTGTTGTAATAATTATCTTGATACACGTGATGATTAAATCCAAAATACGGTTGCAAAATTGACAATATTGTTTCTTCAAGTTTTTCCCAACACCAGAATAAACTTCAAAGTTGCAAATGTACCCTGACTCACTTTCACAAACCATTCTCACTAAAATTCCGTATTTTGTAATTTTTGCAGGATTATATGTTTTGAATTTTAGACGTCCTCTCCATGGTATCATTGCTTCGTCTAATGATAATTGCTGCTTCGGTACATACATCGATTGACTTTTGGAAATAACGTAGTCTAAGAGAGGTCTAATTTTATAAAGCCTATCTGTACTAAGTACATTTTCAACGTTATCACTGAGGTGGAAAAATGTGAAGATCTGTTCAAACCTCATCCTGCTCATTGTTTTAGGGAATATTGGTATTTCCACCAAAGGGTCAGTTGACCAATAATCTCTCCAGCAAGTTTTTTTCGTTTGTCCCATCAATACCAACAATCCAAGAAACTTTTTCATATCGTTCGTTGTTACTTCCTTCCACTGTAAAGTTTTGGCTGAATTTTTATGCAAATCTTTCATTTGGGTGTGATATAGATTTGTTTGAGAAACAACTAAATTAAAAAATTCTTCATCAAAAAACGAATCGATTACATCAACGATGCTTGGTGGATCACATTCGAAGTTCGGTACTCTCGAATTTCTCGAATAATCTTCCAAAGAAGGAACAATATCAATATCATTCCACTCTTCATCACTATCTGCTTCACTATCGGAAAGAATTCTTCTTTGTCGTTTTGATGGTCTAATGTCTGAATCATCACTATCAGAATCACTGAACTCGACATCACTCGGACAATGCGACAAAACATCCGCATATAACTCGCTAAAACGTTCTTCCGACATGGTTCAAATTTTTTAAATTTTTACAATGCAATGGAAACAGAAATCAGAAAAGTAATTTTGATTTTGAAAAGCCAACATGACAAAATTTTGCATTGCAAGTGTCGTATTCAAGCTATTTATTAGGAATGGTTTCGCATCCCCTAACAGGGGGATGCGTATTTATACCCCAAACTGACCAATCAGATTGCGTATCTGATCTAATCCCAAACATAACAAAAGTAGCCAATCATACGGCTACGACAGCAAGTTTTTGAAAAAATATTTGCATTTCATGAACTTAGAAAAAAATATCACAGTGCAAAGACGAGTTATCTCGTCACCGGTCAACAACGTTCGGGCATGAAAAGACGAGTTATCTCGTCACCGGTCAACAACGTTCGGGCATGAAAAGACGAGTTATCTCGTCACCGGTCAACAAAGTGTTAACAATAAAAACTAGATGTTTTAATAAAGTTGAATTATGATGCTGTCTGATTTGTCACAAAATGTCACAGATTAAAATATTTCTGAAAAAGTAATTTCGTTCCACCAAAAAAATAAATCTTCCATTTTCTTTGAAAATCCGCTATCACTCAGTTGTAAAGCGAATAGCAAAGAGTCTATACTATTTCGAAGAAGTATTTTAAGTTCATACTCAATGGTCCAGTCATTAGGTAGTTTTTTAAAACAAATTCTGGTGGAGTCGTAATTTTTTGCACCTATATGTTTTTTGGGGTGATGATTACGAATCTGAGGTTTCCCACCAAAACTATTTGTTGGAATTTTAGTTATAGCCAAAAAAACATGAAAAAAATGGTCTTTCTTCCAGTTTTTTGCTTATAATTCAAAAACTATCAACGTTTTTATAGCATCAGCATATATCAAAATAATCAGCACAAAATTTCCTACAATTTACGTTTCTACTATTTTTTCGTTACGCGTACCGTTTAGGCGCCCTAACTGGTTGAAATGTGGCTAAAGTTTCACTTACCTGCTAGCACGGCTTGAAAAATAAAAAATCTTCCTATCTTTATGCACTAAAATTTACTATCTTACTATTAATACACTTTACTTATTTAATACACTTTTTCTACCATAATGTTTCTTTTTCAAATAAATTTTTCATCTGTTATGTTAGGCATGAAAGTAATTCAGTCCCGAGCAACGCCGGTCATAAGTGCTAGTTATGAATAAAATTCCTTGATTACCTCTAAAAGGCTGATGTTGATGGAAATTTAAATTCACTTTCACAATAAATGTTATTTACAAACAACTAAAAGTATTTAGTGTGGTTTTTAATTAAACTTTATTAATTTCTAGTAATTAATTTGAATAACCTGGTATATAATAACCAAGAAAAAAAATGACATGAAAAAAAGTAGCATTCTAAACTTTAAAAGTCATAATAACTTAATAATAACACAACTACAGTCATAAATATGATCTTAGTATCTGCATACATTACACAGTCTCTTCACTTTATCTTGGTCGCTTTGAAGCTCATGGTCCAATATCTTTTTAAAGATCACCTGTGTCTTCCTCCACATGAAAAGATAAAGACGCCTCAACTAAATCATCGGGCAGTATTGGTTCACCATCATCATCCTTATCACTATTAATTACTTGAATCCCTCTGTTGTTGCAGTTGCTCCAACAATGAGAATACAATAATGAACGAAACAGTCTGACCTTCCTACGGCTGCAATTTCCTGTGCACCTCTTCTTACACTTGCAGGATAGAGTCAGGTGCGGGGGACTTCAGAGTTTTGACAGATTGGGGCTCACTGTTTGTTCTTTCCCAATCCCAGTCTTCAGGTATCTTTTTATTGCCAAGCCAGTGCTGCATCTGATAGTAAACTTTTAAGGAATGTTGGTGGGCAGCTGCGAAGCGAAGCCATGTTGCTAGTCTTGTTAAATGAAGATTTCATGTAACATTTGTAGCAAGCATTATTCAAGGATGGTGTATCCGAGGTAGTTATTGGGTAGCCATACAAAGCCACAAGAAAGCAGTTCCCTACATCCACAACAGCTTCAGGGCTCATATCGGGGTTCTTAAAAATTTCAATTACTTTGAGGAGATCATTATTGTTTTTCAAAGTCTGCACAAACTTCAATTTAACATAATTAAAAAGAGCTAATGTGGTCTCACATCCGCTCATGGCTTGCATGAATAAAATATTGTCGGCGATTGTTTTTTCTAAAACTGTGTGAGGAGAAAATATCTTTTCAGTGATTTTCCTTTTTCTAGTTTTAGGAAATATACGTTGTCAAAGGTACAAATGCCAATTAAGATGACAAAAAGTTCGATATCTTCACTTATGACAACCACAGACGAATGTGTTGGGGCCAAAGCTATAGCTTTCACAATTAAACAATCAGCATCTTCGTCTGCTTTCTTGTATGTCATGTTTACTGAGGAGAACTTGTTCATCAGGATGGAAATTAGTCTATCCTTGTGCTTCGGATTGGCCATGAATTTTTCTTAGGAAACAGTTCGTATCATCGTTGCATTAAACATTACTTCACTTGACATTTGTGTCTGTGTTCTTCTGGCCCGTTCTGCACATTTAGTGCCTCCTACTGTTTCATTTTCAGGATACCCCTCGAAAATGACTAGAGCAGTTGATTTGTACTTTGTACGAACATATGTCGCATAATTATCACCAACTGATGAAAAAGTTTCACTTTTCCAGATGACTCTGTGCAGCAAGTATCCGCCATCAATAATATACACACCGCTTTCAGCATTAAAATCCCAAGTACATGGCTTGAAAGCTTTGTATAAAGCGGATTTCGTGCCTTTTCGCATTACAGCTTCATCAAACAGAGGTAATGGAAAGGGGCATAGTTCATATGTTAAGACGTCCTCTAGTTCTTCATCCGATTGCTTTGTAATATAAATTATTTGGAAAAGTGTTGTAGGGTTGAGAGATACACTTTCATCATGCACCTTGATGGCATCACTTATTAGAGCTAGTGGTTGCACTCTGTCATTTCTTTTAAATTTCACAGCATTAAAATTAATTCCTTTGATTCTTTTGATACCAAGAGGGGATATTTAGGGAACAATAACAGGGCTATGTTTAAGCCTCCTAACTTATTAAAAAATTCGTGATATTTTTTCTGTTGTTTAGTTCACAACCGCGAAAGCAGATAATACCAGGGGTAGAAAAACTTAGAACGAATTTTGTGCAGGTTATGCAAGTATACTCATAATAAAGCTGATAAAATCTTTATCTGCACAAAAAGGTTTACGATAGAAAAAGTATATTAATTGAGTAGGAATTTATTTAGCAAGATAGATAATTTCGCGCATACAGATTGGATGGTTCGTTGTTCAAGCCGCGCTAGCAGGCAAGTCAAACATTCGCCAAACTTCAACCATTTATAGCGCCTAAACGGTACGCGTAACGAAAAAATAGTAGAAACATAAATTGTAGAAAATTTTGTGCTGATTATTTTGATATATGATGATGCCATAAAAAAGTTGATAGTTTTTGAGTTATAAGCAAAACACTGGGGGAAAGTACATTTTTTTCATGTTTTTTGGCTATAACTAAAATTCCAACAAAAAATTTTGGTGGGAAACCTCAGATTCGTAGTCAGCACCCCAAAAACATATAGGAGCAAAAAATTACGACTCCACCAGAATTTGCTTTAAATCATTCCTTTTTAGCACCTAATGACTGGACTACAAATAAAGTATGTCAACTTTTAATTAAAATATCTGAAATTTTTCCCCGAGCAGAAAAGGCCTCTTTGTAGTTTGTCAAAAAATAAAAATACCCAGTTGAGAAAGATTATCTTTCTATGAAATATTTAAATCAGATCGGCCAAAATAATAGCCAGTTATGCTTGTCATCTGTTATAAAATTGATAAAATTCTTTTAATGGGCGCAGAAATAAAGTGGTAGATTATAACATAATTCTTACAATTACATGACTGAGACACTGTTAGAACTTAAATTTTTAAAAAAACAAACATTTTCTCTAAATTATGTTGGTATATTTTTTTATTCACATATAAAGCATTAACGTGATATAAATTAAAGAATAAGGAGTCTTTTCGACAGCCAAAAATGTTATCAGAAGAATACATTTGGGAAAAAATAAAAATTCATTTTATGCTAAACACTCTTTTAATTAACTTAATTTTTTCATGTTTGTAAGAATTGAATTTTTTATTCGATTTTTCAATGACTTCTTGATTTAGTGGAACTCTGAAAATTTTGTAAAGTTATATAGAGCCAAAGGCAATTCAATATTACAATATATTCTGAACTTAATTACCATTAATAGGGCGGTCAAAAAAATCGAATTTTGGATTATGAATTCTAATAGTGCGGGAAAGTTGCATTATCCGTCCAATATGCAAAATTTCATCTTCATTGGTCAATATCTTTTGCCTCTCAAGACGGTCAAGTTCGAAAACGCAGATGAAACGGACGTTCTTTAAAAAGTAATAAAATTAGGAAAAGGACAATCGTTTTCTAATGGCGGACAAATGGTCTAGGTCATCGCAATTGGCAAAACATTTTGGTGTTTTGATAATGGTAGACTATTTTGTCCTCATAGAAAAGATTGTCCTTTCTAATTTTAGTAATCTTAGTAAAAATGGCTGTTTTTTTGGCAATTTTCGAGCATTCGTCTTCAGGCTGGGCTCAATCAATAATCTTTTGCACAGAACCTATTGACGAGGATATCTAACTTTCCACATAATAAATTCCATATCAAATTCGATTTTAACTATTAAATATTGGTAGATTCAGAAATAACTAAAATATTAGTAACCTTTCATCTATATAACACAAATTTCCAGTTATAATCGATGAAAAATCAAATAAAATTCAATTCACCAAACATGAAAAATGGATTAATAAGAATACAACTTTCCACATTCCATAATCCAAGGCTTCAATTTTTCAGCCAGCCCTACTATTTAATATATTATTTTAATAACATTTGAATTATATGAGTAGCGTCATCACGGGTTGCAGAATTTGGAAAAATTGATTTTAACACTAATGTATTGAAATTAACATATTAAAAGGTTAGGATGTGGAAAAAAAATGAAAAAGCTTTTAGAAACATACTTCTATTATTCTAATAAGCAGAAATCCAATTTCATAATTAATCAAAATAATAAAAAATCCATAATAGCGTGAGAGCGCTCAAGCAATATTCTAAAACTCCGTGCGGAATATCATTGAATCTAAAATAACTAAATATTCATTGAGAATTAAAATGTATATAAATCTGATTTAGAAACACTTTTATTAGTCTGTGAAGAGACATCAAATTTTTATCAACAACATGACATCAAATCAAAATCTTCAAAATAAATATCATAAGAAGAAAAAATATTGTTAAAATAAATGCATGATAAATCTGATTTGAAAACACACTTTAGTAGGTCTCTGCTGAATGTGAAATCAAATTTTATCAACAACACAGACGAAAACCCAAAAGTATAGGCATTCTCAAAATGCTGTTTAAAAACACGCGTTAGTGAACATAATAGAATGAAGTTTCGTATTTAAATTAAAAATTAAAATGCATTATAAATCTAGTTAAATTTTTCATTTCTTAGAGTATTTTGGGTGCCTCACCCTTTTTTTTACGATTTTGTTTTTAACGACCGTATATTTGATAATATATTTGATAGTATATTTTATAATATATTTATTAAAATTAATTTGACTATTTAAGAACATTAATAAAGAAGCTGCTATTAAAAGCATACACATTTATAGATTTATCTTATGCGTTTTATCCTAACGGAATATTGTTTATTTTTTATCCATCGACCAATTTAATTTCTTTAAAGTTATGTGTATAAAAAAGTTTCAATATTTGTCGTTTAAATAACTAGAAAAGAGCATTAAATACAGCAAAAATAAAAGTTGGTCTTTTCCTAAGTTTAAATGCCACCAAATGGATTAACTGAATCACTCTAATAATAGAGTGAACAAAACTAAGATATGATTTTTAAAAAATGAAAACCGGCTGTTTTTTCTCAGATTTTTTTAAAAGCACCTTAATATATAATTATGTATGGACTATGTACATAAATGATGTTAATGGATATTTTGAAAGCAACATTATTTCATATCTCATTTTTGTTATAGTAAGAATAATAATTTTCTTTGCTTTAAAATTCACATGTTTGATTCATTTCTCCTAAAATATGCATATTCTATGAAAATAATTTAATTGGGAATAGAAAATATCTTATTCTTAAAGGTAGCAAAATGTGAATCTATTCTACTTGCTTCAATTCGATACAAGCTATATTCTTGGAATTCTTAATGTGTTTTGTATTGTCTTATTTTGCAGAATATAACAAATAGCATTTCTATTCTTAGGAAAACATTCTTTTTTTCAACTACTCCCTAAATTAACCAGCCTGCGATAAATTTTCTGCACCCCATCAAGATATTTACTTATTCTTGTTTTTAGGTAATGAGTTCGACTTCTTATAATGATTCATTAAAAGAACTTTTAAATTCTTGTAAACGTAATTTACCATAATAATATCCATTTCAGGAAGAGTAACTGGAAAAAATAAATTCTTTATATGTAATTTGAATTTTTTTGAAAACAGGCACTTGTTGTTGAACTGAAATCAAAACAATTTTAGAATCCCTTTTAAAATGCTGAATATAGTGTCCACATTTTATACTTTATGACATTCAGACTTCATTAATATTTTCACCTCTGTTGAAGTTATTTTTAAACCTTTGTATGTTATTATCGATATTCTTTTCGTTCTAATTATTATTGAGCTTTTTCACGGAGACTGATGCTACACATTAATGGAAATGATGTGTTTAATTGTTGTTAATGCAAGTGGTTATATTAATCGCAGACTCATCTTATGTTCAATCTTATTTGTATTGACGGGTTCATTCAATTGAAGAATTTCCTTTCGAATGTTCCAGAAAGAAACGGATCTAATATTATTGTCATATTTCCCCGAGCTTACTTAGCTAGTTCATAAGTTCAAGTGTGTTAGCAAAATTAGTAGGTTCCGGTTTTGAGTAAAATCTGCCTGCCCACTTTGCGATTCCTTAAAAAGGAATATCTTTAAAACATCCATGAAAATTCGAGAAATTCAGCAAGAAAGTAACAATATTCTAATATAAGAACATATGCTGTTTTCATAGAACTGAAAACGTCTTGGCAATTTGCAACAAATTGGCAAATTAAATCAGAAAGGCGCTGTAACATAAAAGTATAGAATTTTCATCTGATTTTAGGGAATTAGAGATTTTTTATTTTATGTGAAGATTATTTCAAACGAATAAATGAATAATAAATGTTTTTAAATAAATTTTTATTGAATTATTATAAAGTAAATGATTTATTATAACAGACCTGGGGATCGCGACAAAACGGCAAAAAAACATTGAAAAGTGGATAGAAACATGTTAGAAGAATTGAAATGGAATTTATTGAGCATTCTAATATAAATTATTATTTTGGAAATTTTTTGTTCTTACGATTTTCTATACAGCTTATTTCAGTGTCTCAGTACCTTATGTTTTCATGTGTGAAATTTAATCCCCAGATTTATAATCAAAAAATTATTTCCACATTTTAGTGAGAAATTCCCTAATACATTATAATTATTATTTGAAATTTTCTTTCTTACGATTTTGCCTATAGATTATTTCAGTATCTCAGTACCTTGTATTATCATGTGTTAGAATTTAATCCCAAATTATAATCAAATGTTATTTCCACATTTGAATTCCCTATTACAATATAATTATCATTCTTTCTAACAGGATTTTCCTACAGCTTAGCTCAATTTTCTTGTGTTTTTTTTTCATGTGTTGAATTTAATCAGATTTATAATCAAAAATTATTTCCACATTTGGTGAAATTCCCAATACAATATAAATTGTATTTTGAAATTTTCTTTCTTTGATTTTCCTACAGCTTGAAGTAGCTCAGTGCCTTGTGTTATCATGTGTTAAATTTAATCCCAGACTTATAATCAAAATGTATTTCCACATTTTATTGGAAATTCCCTAATGCATATAAGTGTATTTCAGAGAATGTTCTTTCTTACGATTTTTTTTTTTTTTTTCACTACAGCTTATTTCCAGTATATGGTGTGTTTCATGTGTCAAATTTAATCCCAGATTTATAATCAAAAATTATTTCCACATTTTGGTGAAATTCCTAATACAATTTAAATTAATATTTTGAAATTTTTTCTTTCTTACGATTTTTCCTACAGCTTATCTCAGTACCTTGTGTTTTCGGTAGGAATTTAATCCCAGATTTATAATTAAAAATTATTTCCACATATTAGGTAGAGTGTAGCTATATAAATTCAAATAAGTTTACTGAGCCAACTGTCTTCCTGTAACCAGTTTTTCCAGCTATCCAGACGCTGTCTTGGTTTGGCATCTGACATCTGTAAATATATTCATACATATGTTACCGTTAAATTATGAATATTTACCTTGGGAATACTAATTCTGTAGAATAATGAATCAAGTCAGTTAAAGTGTAGTAAACTCTATTTTTTATACTTTAATAGTTGTCTATAAATAACAAATCAAGTCAGTTAAAGTGCAAAATAAACTATTTTTGCAGCACAACAGTTACTCTATAGAATAACGGTCTCACATCGTTAAAGTGTAAAACAATAAACAAGATTCAGCCTGTTTGCTAGTCAAATTGTATTTTCAGCATCTAAAAAATGGGCACCGAGTTTTTTTTTATTTTTCCAAGAAACATCCGACGGCTTCGCTAGCAGCGGGAGGGCAACAAGTAACTAGCTAGCTATTGGATGTAGGAATCACGTTTGAAAACTATTCCATTACTTCGTTCTAACAGAGATGCACCGAGACAATTTCTGTATATTCTGGAACCTTTATTTTGTCGCATAAGTTATTTAAACTGTCGCCAGGTTTGTCATGGTCAGTGTCATTGACTTCCTTCAATACATACTCTGTAGATCTCTCTTTAGCTATAAGAATACTATAGCGAAAAGCGACATTACAGCTTTGTGACAGTATTGCAAGATAGTTTTAATTTTGCACCAGTTTATGGCTGATGAACAAACGGACTTGTTTTAATTTCAGAATGTTCCTATAACGACTATCATTAGTTATTCTATAGAAAAAAACTAGGTAAATTATAAAATAAATAATCCCAATTTTTTACTCTTTAGCTTGACTTTAATAGTTCTTCCTATAGAACAACTGAATTATAGACTTTAACGGTGACATATACACTATAGGTATATACCCGTGAGCACATTTATCATCAATTTAATATATAGGTTTTCTTATGTAGTATTTTTTCAGTGATCAGAGTCAATGTTTGTACCAAGTGTATATAAACACCCTTGAAGATTAATCACAGAGGATTCAAGATGGGACTGGAAATTGTTTATACCACTCAAGATTGACAATCGCCTTTCAAACTACTCCAGCACAGATGCATACATGTGCATGTGCAGAGACATAAAGATTTGTCCGTCATTACTTTCACCACTACTCAGCACAGATACATACATGATACTGTATGTGCAGAGACATAAAGATTTATAAATCATACTTTCATACTACTCATCCTGAATGCATACACATGATACTGTATGTGCAGAACTGTCCCGTCATACTTTCCTTACTACTCATGCAGATGCATACATGATACTGTATGTGCAGAGACATAAAAGATTTGTCGTCATACTTTTCAGATTACTCAGCACAGACACATACACAGCGATACTGTATGTGCAGAGACATAAAGATTTGTCGTCTTATAACAAGATTGTCCTCAGCACAGTTGTATGATGCCATGTTGCAGGAGACGAATTTGTCCCGTCAATACTTTCCAGACTACTCAGCACAGATACATACATAATGCTGTATGTGCGGAGACAACCTGGATTTTTCCGTAATACTTTCTGATACATACTGTATGTACAGATAGATTAGCCTACAGGTACTGATAGAACACCTGTAGGCTAATCTCTACTAGATAATCTCAATGAACTAAGAGGCAATTTGGTAGTTTTATTATTAATAATTTTATAACTAATATTATATGATTTATATTTCCTATTTTTTATTAACATTTGCTTAAGATATTAACCTTATTTTCCTCATATTCACTATCAGTTGGCTCTACTGGTATTTAATTATAAATAATCGATTAATTGATCGTGATAATTAAGTTAAGGAAAATATCCAGGTATACGCGACATCGTTTGTGGATGTTTCTTTAATTCTGTTGCCAGATATTCTCTGGAAAATGTGCTAATTTTCGCTGAAGTGATGTGTCGCATCCTTTACTTGTAGGACGCCACGGATGTTATAATTTGGCAGGACCACGCCAATTATAAGAATTCAGATGATGAGTCCAGACTCGTCCACCGTAACTTCGCCCAAGTAAAGGATGACGAGTCTCACTTTCGTCAAATGTACCAAAGGGATAAAGAAGTTATGGCTTTATGTAAGTGTACGAACGTGCGCAGCAGGGGAAGAAAATAATACAGAAAGAAAAAAAAAGAAAGTATATATATTTCCTTTTATTAAAGTACATTTATTGTCTTCATTACAAGTTATTTTTTACTAAAAAATGTTCCTATTCTTTGACCATAATTTGTTTTTGTACAAATGAACAATGACAAAAGGGTAAGTGTCTACAACAATTTGGGGTCAAATGCCCTCGCGCGTGTGCTAACATTCAAAAATGGGTGCGTGTGTTGAAGAGTTAAAATGGACTTCTGACATCTAGCGAGAACTTTTGTATTGATGATAAAGGGGGGTCTTCTGCAGAGGGACATATACAACATCACATGGAAACTTTTATGATAATACCAGAAACGTGTTGTGAATGGTAGAAGACCCATTTTACACCAAAAGATACATTCACCTTTATCAAATTAAACGAAAATAAAAATGTTATTTCTGCCGAGAATGACTTTTAAGTCTCCTTTAACATCAATCGATTCATTTATCAGACTAGCGTCTATGGATTTTCTAATATATATAATTGTATATTTCAGTTCATAGTGTTAAGGGTATGAAAAAATTTCAGTCGCAACCTCATATTTTAGACGGATAATTTTTTTAATAATTTATGATCTGAAACATATGTGTTGATTTAAAATATCGTATAATAAGTTTCATAAGGAACATAATTGATTTCACATTATTTTTTTAGTTTCATAGTACAAATCACTCTGAATCGTGGTTTTAGAGAATATTTCATTTATTTAACCGCATGTTGTTTTTCAAAATCTTAATTTGGACTTTTAATAAATGTTTGTTTATGTCTTGCAAAAAAATAATACTGTAAAAATGGAATTATAAATATATAAAAATATATGAGTATAATTCAAGATGAGTAAATGAAGTATTTAAAAATTTAAAACAATAATAAAGAGAATCCGTCATAAATAAATATATGTGACTATTAAATAAATGAGCGGAATAACAGTACATTATACGAGGGAGACTTTCAGAGATTAAGAATTTTTAATTACCCAATTTATCATGCTACAAAAAGATTTAATTTACCTACTGATGTTTTTTATAAGTATATCAGCGAAAATTCTTTTGAAAATATATAAAAGTTCAGTTGCTTAGCTGAACAAGAATTATCAATTAACGATGACAAAATTAAGTTTATAAAATAATAAACGGAATAAAGAAACTCTGAAATAATAAAGAAGAAATATAATAGTCTTAATATCACCTTATAATCCTTCCCATTCAGGACACAGAAAAAGTAAACTAATGTTTGTTTTCAAACACATGAATTTCAGTGTAAATATATAATTTCCTGAATATTTTTGAAAAAATTATAAAATAAATATTTGAGAATGATTGAATTACTTTTCAAATAATTTGTTAAAAAACATAATGTATAATAAAAGGAATATTTCCAAATTGTGCTTAGTTTAAAATAAGGAGTTGCTTGATTTAAATTTCATTTAAATAAAAATAACGAATTAATAAATAATTTCTAGGTCATGGTTCATTTAGTTATACACGAACCTGATAGTATTGTTATAGAAGCTTACATTCAAGATAAATATAATTTCTAGCGAAAAATAAGTGGAAATCGGATTAAGCTATATAGATGGAATTGAAGTGTTCGTTCACCAAATTTTAAGAATTCTCTGAGATTTTTTTTGGACAGGGGTGGTTTATGGAAAGTATGTTTGTCTGTCCAGGTGAATTTGAAACGATAACTCAAGTGTAAGCAGCTAGAAAAATAAACCAGGTGCATAGGTATCTAATAAAAATCTAAATCTAATCTAAATAAAACTATTAAAGTAAAGATTTGCTATTCTGATTGCGGCGATCTGATAAATCGGTATTGCATTTTCCGGCTTTTACAATGGGTGATTAATGATTGAAAGTGATTAATGATGATGAATTTCAATAATCGCCACACCTCAAAAGAGTTAGGACGATAGCTAACAGGGAAATAGCAAAATGATTGGCAGCTGATTTTAAAACAGGAGAAAGCAAGAAAATATGCCCTTGATCCCCGAAGAAGTCATT